>JAKCPI010013069.1:0-15657 GCA_023213315.1 Euborellia annulipes | reverse complement strand
CTTTTCTCGTTCGAGCATCCCCATCTCGGGAGCGCACTTCGAGGGTCTCCTCTTCGAGCCTTTCTCCACTGGGTAAGACCTGACAATTAAATTTTCATTTTTTTGATTACGAAATAATGCAAAAATCAAAATTTTCTATTTGCAAATTCTAATACTCTCTGAGAACATTTTAACATAGAAAAATATTATTGTGTATTAAATTATTTTTTTAAATAATTTTATTTGCTGGGAATTTTTTTTTATTAATCCTCTTCAAATATCAATTTATTATACATTCGTTTTTTACTTTCTTTTACCTATCTGTCTGTGAGTGTTAAGTGTGAAAGGAAAAAGTGTTAAAAAAAACTTGAATTATATCGGCCTAAATATAAGCTTATATGTCGTCTTTTAAAAATTATTTAAGTTCGATTAGTAAATAAATAAATACTAAAAGAACCATAGGAAGAATTTTCTTAATTTAGGGGTGGGTTTTAGGGGTGGATTAAATAACTATGTCTTTTAAAAAATTATTTTTTTACTAAAAGAACTACTAATACTAAAAGAACCATAGGAAGAATTTTCTTAATTTAGGGGTGGGTTTTAGGGGTGGATTAAATAACTATGTCTTTTAAAAATTATTTAAGTTCGAATATATCCGTAATAAATGAATAAATAGTAAAAAGAACCATAGGAAGTGTTTTCTTAAATTAGGGGTGGGTTTTTGGGGTGGTTTAATTAAGTAAGTCTTTTAAAAATTATTTGAGTTCGATTAGTAAATAAATAAATACTAAAAGAACCATAGGAAGAATTTTCTTAATTTAGGGGTGGGTTTTAGGGGTGGATTAAATAACTATGTCTTTTAAAAAATTATTTTTTTACTAAAAGAACTACTAATACTAAAAGAACCATAGGAAGAATTTTCTTAATTTAGGGGTGGGTTTTAGGGGTGGATTAAATAACTATGTCTTTTAAAAATTATTTAAGTTCGAATATATCCGTAATAAATGAATAAATAGTAAAAAGAACCATAGGAAGTGTTTTCTTAAATTAGGGGTGGGTTTTTGGGGTGGTTTAATTAAGTAAGTCTTTTAAAAATTATTTGAGTTCGATTAGTAAATAAATAAATACTAAAAGAACCATAGGAAGAATTTTCTTAATTTAGGGGTGGGTTTTAGGGGTGGATTAATTAACTATGTCTTTTAAAAATTATTCAAGTTCGAATATATCCCTAATAAATAAATAAATACTAAAAAGGACCATAGGAAGTATTTTCTTAAATTAGGGGTGGGTTTTGGGGGTGGATTAATTAAGTAAGTCTTTTAAAAATTATTTAAGTTCGAATATATCCCTAATAAATGAATAAATAGTAAAAAGAAGCATAGGAAGTATTTTCTTAAATTAGGGGTGGGTTTTTGGGGTGGTTTAATTAAGTAAGTCTGTTAAAAATTATTTATAAAAATATACTTATAAAATTATCCAATTTTTAAATACAACACTATGATGAAGTCGTGTACCCCACGGTGGAGGGTGAGAAAGGTTGTAAATCACCCCTTCTTATAAACTTTCTTCAAAAACTAAATTTTAATAGAAAATTTTTTTTTTTCTTTTCAATTTTTTACTTTTACGCAAATGTATTACTTTCTATCCCTTGTCACCCACCCTCCACCCTTTTAACCGAGAATTTAGTTCTATATTATGAAATTATTATTAAATAAATGAAAATAGAACTTCATCACTTTTATCTCTCGTCAATGGTATAGTAATAAGTGAGATTTTTAGAGGTGGAATTTTTTTTTTTCCACTGTCTGAATGCATTCTTTTCTTAAACATTTTCTCCACTCGCATCCTTTAATTACAAGTTTCGTCAATTCAGTCGATTTTTTTTTAATTTGTTTTTACGCTATGATCGATCGAAATGACGACGACGTTCGAAATGACTAACGTTCCGGTTATAATTTTTTCTATTTTATGTGTTTATTCGTTTTCCGTTGTATGGGTTTGTTTGTTTATCGTCTCCTTTTGAAATATTATTATTAAAATAAGAATTTTTACTCCAATTCATTCAGATAATATAATAAACATTTTTTTTTATTTCCATTATAAAAAAATTTTTTTTTTCTAGCTATGTACTTAATTTGTTTTTAATTTGAAAGTACTTTTTGTCTAATCTAATAAAAAAGATTTTTTCTCTTCGATTGGTAATTTAATGTAGTAATAGGGGTGGTTTTTTTTTTTTGGAGGTGGTGGGTTAAAATAGCCATTGAATCAAATAAATTATATAAAATTCTTTATCATTTAATTTAAAAAACAGACAATTTCAAAATATCTTAATTTTTCTAATAAACTTTTCAATTATTCATCCCTTTGTTTCAGAAGAGAGACCTTATGAAAAGCAAATGCATCTGCGTCAAGGGGTCCAAGGGGCCAGTCGATTTGCTCACCTCCCTGCAAAGTGCCTCCTCTCCTGTGCGATTCTGTTTGTGAGAATAAAAAAAATATCACACACCTACTCTCTCCACGATTAAAAGGTATTTATAATTTGCATATTTCACTTGCGTTAACATTTTATTTTTATTTAAATATTTATAAAATTATCCTTAGTCTTAAAACTAGAAAGCAGAGGGTGTGAAAGGGTGTACATCTTAAAGATGTCATCTCAATAAAATCATTATCCTTAAAAATAAGGGTAAAAAAAATCGTTTATCAATAATATTTTTTATTTTTTTTGTAAACTCTCTCTTTTTACACACAAACACACGAATAATATATAATAAGAGAAAATAATAATTTTTATTTTTCACAGGGGGGGGGACTCTCACTAGAGGTCGACTTCATCACCGACCTTGTCGTTTGAGCACTTCGAGTATCTCTGTACTTGGTAAGTCTGACAAGTCCTGACAAACAAATTTTTTCAATTTATTAGTTCATATCACAAATATTAATTACATTTTCTTGTAGGTCTCTTTTTTTTAAAATCTTTCTCTCTCTCTCTCTCTCTTTTGACTCAACTTCCAAAAGTTTGTTTTGAATGGGAGTGTAGCTTTTTTTTTTGAATATTTTGTTTTTTCTGGATTATAAAAATTTTTAACTATAAAATTCAAAAAAAAATTCTTCCTGAAACTTCTCTTTATATCTTTTAGCGTTTTAACATGGATTAACATTTCTAATTAACCCTTGTATCTTAGATAATATAAAAAATATTCCTCCCTTTTGTCATTTATTTATTATTTATATTTCTATTTTCCATTTTTTTTCTCTTTTAAAATCTGTTACTTAGGGTAATAAAATTATCCAATTCCCTCCTCACCCTCCACCCCACTAACACAGAATTTAGCTAATAATTTAAAATATAAATTCCTAAATCTAATAAATAAATATCTCTCGTCAATTATATAAATTACACTGTGCAACAAAATGAAACTTTTTTCAGGCCCCGAGATAATTTCTTCAGATTCTTAAGTAAAATGACCTCCTGAATCCAAATATGACCTCCGTTTTCCCCACCACGTACCGTTTTCGGGGGGTAGCCCCCTACTTTTTCCACCCCTTTTCGTTAATTATAGGGCCATGGATCAAATTTGGAGTGATGAAAATTAATATTTTAGCCTTAACATTTCTTCAGAAGGTCTAGAGAAGTGAAAAGTAAAAAAAAATTAACATTTGGATCCAAGGGGAGGATTTTGTCCCTTAAAATGCAAAAAAATCGTTAAAAATGATCGATTTTTTTTTATTTTTTCACTGATTTTCTACATATTCCTGCGGACAGACCGGCCTCACTCTTCCTTAAACATCCCTCAACTAAAAAAAAATATATAGGATAAAGCGGGTGGGGTGTGAGCGATTCCGAAGCCCTTGCAAGAAGATGGAAGATTCACAGCTCAGTTGGTCAAATTGGCAAATACGCGGCTAACTTTCATTTTTTTGGGCTGATCTTTACAAATTTTAAGTTAAATATACGGATTCTTCTCTGTCCTTCAATATTTCTATATTTTATCTAAAGGGGTAGAAATTATTTCTTGTCAATAATTGAAAAAAATTCTTCTTGCAAGGGCTTCGGAATCGCTCACACCCCACCCTCTTTATCCTATATATTTTTTTTTTAGTTGAGGGATGTTTAAGGAAGGGTGAGGTGGGTCTCTCAGCTGGAATATGTAGAAAATCAGTGAAAAAATTGGGAAAAATCAGAAAAAATCGATCATTTTTAACGATTTTTTGGCATTTTAAGGGACAAAATCCTCCCCCACATCCCCCCCCTTGGATCCAAATGTTAATGTTTTTTAACTTTTCACTTCTTTAGACCTTCTGAAGAAATGTTAAGGCTAAAATATTCCTTTTCATCCCTCCAAATTTGATTCATGGCCCTATAATTAACGAAAAGGGGTGGAAATAAGTAGGGGGCTACCCCCTGAAAACAGTACGTGGTGGGGGAAAACGGAGGTCATATTTGGATTCAGGAGGTCATTTTACTTAAGAATCTGAAGAAATTATCTCGGGGCTTTTTTTTCTTGTTGCACAGTGTTATAACTGTGATTAACATTTCGTTTGAAAACTATATTATTATTTTTAATAATGTTAACAGAGGGTGGTAAGGTGTGTACATTTCCCATTCTAATTAAAATATTATTATTATTTTTCCTATTTATTGTAAACTCTCTCTTACTATACACAAACTCACGAATCACATGGGCGTACCCAGGATCAAATCTAGGGGGGGGGGCATGGTCAGATGGGGGGGGGCAGATCATGGTCGTCCAGATTGTGACATAGCTATTTTTATATAGAGGGGTAAAGCCTTCGAATTAAAGGCCTAAAAACCCTCGAGTCCTAACAAAAAGAATCATTCCCCGTCGCCAACCACCAATTTTGTTTCGTTTCATCACTTTATAAACATTTAATTTTTTTTTTTTGTTGCTTCTAGGGGGGGGGCAGCTGCCCCCCTGCCCCTCGCTGGGTACGCCCATGACGAATCATATTAAAAAATAATTTTTATTTTTTACAGTGGTGTCTATTGCTAGAGGTCGACTTCTCTCTTCATCCACGACCTTCTCGCTCAAAGTTCTCTATCTCAGCGCAGTTGGAGCATCCCTCTCTGCAGTGGCGTATTCAGGGGGGCCCAGGGGCCGGGCCCCCCAAAGCCTTCTCCAAAACAAAAAAATACCTATTGTTTTCCCTAATGATTTTTTTTTTTTAATAATTATTTTAAAAAACTTATAATAATTGAAAAAATCTAATATTTACGAATTTTGTATTAAAATTATTTTTTATTTCAAGAAAAAATTTTTTTTTATTTGTTTTTTATTTATAATTATTATATTATCTAAAAAAAATTTCTCCACTTTAAGTTTCTTGGAAAAGAGGGAGGGGGGGGTTCAAAAATTTTGGGCCCCCCCAAGCAGAAATCCTGGCTACGCTACTGCCTCTCTGCAATAGGTGAGTTCTGACTATCAAATTTTTTTCATTTTATAATAAATAATAATTTCAATTTCCTGGGATTCTCTCTATTTTAATATCCCGGGTATAACAACCTCCTCATTTTAAAATATTTGAATATCATTTAAATTTATAAAAAATCTCCCTCTCTCTATTTTTTTGATTCGGCTCCCAACAGTTCTTATACTTAAATACCGATTCTCTCTGGGAACATTCTAAGATAGAAAAGTCAGGCTGTCTTGGCATGACTCAGTCGTTTGGTCCCCTCTCTCTCTCTCTCTCTCTCTCTCTCTCTCGTGTGTTTATTTTATATTGTGTGTGCAAATAAGACGTTCATCCACCAAACTCGTTAATCCCCGACTGTTCATCTTATTATTTCGGTAGGCCTAATGAATCTTTTCATATCTCATTTGCCTAACGAATTAAATTTCTATTTTCAATTTTTTTTTCTTTCTTAAAATATACTTATCAAATTATCCAATTTTTAAATACAAGTCCTTTACCTCAGGGTGGAGGATTAGAAAAGATTTAAATCACCCCTTCTAATAAATGGTATTTTTCTTGAAAAATGAAATTTAAAATAGCAAATTATTATTATTTTTTTTTTTTCTAATTAAGCAAATGGATTACTCTCGATCCCTAAATATAAGTTTAAACAATTCAGATGATTTTTACTTTCCCTTACCCTATATATGAAATATATAGAGAGAGAAAGTATTGTTTACTAATTTGTTTTTACGCTAATTTTTTTTTTTTTAACTAGCTACATTCTTGATTTGTTTGTAATGTGAAAGATATAATAATTAATTTTTGTCTAATATAATAAAAAAGTTTTTTTTTTCTCTTCGATCGGTAATGTAATGTAGTAATAGGGGTGGTTTTTTCTGGAGGTGGGAGTTTAAAATAGCCATTGAATCAAATAAATTATATAAAATTCTTTATTATTTAATTTGAAGAACACACAATTTCAAAATATATTAATTTTTCTAATAAACTTCTCCATTCTTAATCCTTTATCAAGTAAATAATTAAATATATCGAGAGGGATGGAGGGGACAAATTACTTGAATATTATTATATTCTTTTCTATAAAATTTTCCATAAAAATCACTAAATTTTTTTTTAAATATTAAATAGAAACAAACCCTTAAAAAAATTGGACAAAAAAGAATTATTATACCTTTAAAATAGAAACAATTCAAGTACTAATTAAAAAAAATTATTTTCTAATAATCCATTATCTGAATGAATTGAGGTAAAAATTCTAATTAAAATTGTATTAATTCCGAGAAAGGAAAGGATTAAGGGAAAATAAAACAATTATTTAATAAAATAATCTTTATTGAATACTTAAAATATGATGATAGAAGAGGATAAAAAAAATAAATATTTCTTTGTTTCAGAAGAGAAGGCTTAAAGAAAGCAAATCGATCTGCGTCAAGGGGGCCAAGGGGCCAGTCGATTTGACTCAACTCTCTGCAAAGTGCCTCTGCTCTATTGTGATTCTATTGGTGGGAATAAAACGTCCCACACACCTACCCTCTCCACAATTAAAAGGTAATTATAATTTATTATTTCTTTTATTCCTTCTTTTGTTCCTTTGATATTTATAATTTGCATATTTCACTTTCATAAAGGGTTAATATTTTTCTTTTATATTTTCTTTCTTAAAATATGATAATCAATTTTGAGGGCCCCCATATTCAACGGGGCTCTAGGCGCGCGCCTTGCTTATGATCCGCCACTGGGTGCACATATTTCCTTATCATTTAAATATCATTAATATTTTTCCTTAAAAATAAGTTGGTTAAAAGTCATTATTATTTTCATATTTTTTTTTTTTTATAAACCCTCTCTTTCTACACTCATCACACGAATCTCATTTAATATATATATATTTTTTTTACAGGGGTGTCTATTGCTAGAGGTCGACTTCTCCCTTCATCATCGACCTTCTCGTTTGAGCATCCACTTCTCAGCGCACTTGGTTCGAGTTTCTCTCCCTTTGCACTTGGTAAGTCCTGACCAAATTTTTTTCAATTTATTAGATCAAATCTCAAATATTAATTTACAATTTCTTGGTAAGGTCTTTCTCTTTTAAAATCTCGTGTATAAAAAAAAACCTTTATTTTATTTATTATTATTTAAACCAATAGAAGTCTGTCTCTCTGTCTCTCTCTCTCTCTTTTATTTCATCTCTCTCTCTCTCTCTCTCTCTTTTGACTCAGCTTCCAAAAGTTTTTTTTGAATGGGACTGTAGGTTTTTTTACTTTCTCTTACCTATGTATATATGTAATATATATATAGAGAGAAAGTATTGGTTTCATGTCAAAAATTCGATGTCGAGATTTTGATGGATCTTCACGTTTTGAGGTCCCCTGAATCCAAAAAAGTGGTTTTCGCGACATGGTCTGTCTGTCTGTCTGTCTGTCTGTGTGTGTGTGTGTGTGTGTGTGTGTGTGTGTGTGTGTGTGTGTTCAATTTTAAGCATGAAGGAATTGAGCTAGGAGGCTGAAATTTTATATTTAAGTTAAACACCCCCCGGGACCGACAAAATAAGCTTTTAATCAAAATCGGCCAAAAAGTACTAGTACTTTACTGATGTACTTTTTCAGTTTTTTTCGATTTTCTCAAAATTCGCTCTAACGATTTTGATTAAAATTCAAAAATCAATTATTTTTTAGATGCTCTTTCAAATGTATATTCTAGTTTTGCCCTCAAAATTGTTTGAAGCACACTTTACTCTTGTGCTTCATAGGAAAGATAGGAGAAATAAATGGTTGCCATGGTAACCAAATTTAAATCTTTTTCTTTTTATTAGATTAAAAATCAATTATTATTTAAACGCCCATTTTTTTTTCGGAGAAAACATATCTCTCTCTCTCACATAACTATCTTCTCTCTTTCTACGCGTTTTAAATTTTTCTACCTTATCTTCGCATTTGGCCAATGTTAATTTCCTATAGGGATTTGTATGTTAATTTCGATTCAAAAGGGGGTCCCCTTTGGAACTTTTTACGCATTTAAAATTTTTTTTTCCAATTCTTATGAAATTTTGTATTTATTTACGAATCTATATTGTGTATAAAATGTCCAAATATGAGATTAAAATTTTGAAAAATAACCATAGTTTATTTGAAGCAGTCAACATTTAAAATGCAAGTTTGAAACTAAGGTGCTATGGGAAACTAAATATATCTCGACACAAAAAATCTGGTGTTGCCAGCACAGTGCGCAACTTTCTCTTACCGAAGGGTAAGAGAAAGTTGTGTGCTGTGCGCCAGTCACACCAGATTTTTTTTTTATTAAATTTAAAAATTTCTTCCTACAACCTCATTTTATCTTAGAGCATTCTAATATGGATTAATATTTCTAATTAAACGTTGTATAATTATATTAGATAATAAAAAACTAACCCCCCCCTTTGTGATAAGGGATGTTTTTTAAGGGTATGTGAATAAAGTAATTTCTTTTAATAATAACTTAAATTCTAAAAAATAAATATGTTATTGTGGTGAGAAGTATTAAAAAAAAAGAAGAAAATTTCTTTATTCATTTGATCTGATAGAAGAACGATAGAAGAAAGTTGTTTCGTGACTTGAAGATACCATGGCGAACATAAACATTTGCTCCCTAGCCTGTTTGAAAGACGCCTACAAGTTAGGCAGCCCAATTGACTCACCACTACATATGCACTGTCTGTATGAATTTACCTGTGCTAGGGTTCTGAGGGTCTTTTATGATAGACCATAAACCATCCCTTTGGACAATAGATAAATGTTAAATAAAAAATTTGCGAATTCCTCTTCTAAACACCGAAAAAAACTTAAATTTCAATTTTTATCTTTTAATGTTTGCTTTTGTTTAATTCGAAGGGCGTACAGGGGTCGGAAAAAAAAAAACCTCAAAATGTGTGTACTTTTTTCAGTTTTTCGCTTATATCTCGTAAACTAAGCATATTTTGTGCGCCATAATAAATTAGAAAGAGTATAAAATTTGGTAAAATTTAAATGATAAAACGAATTTTCAGACCAAATATTAACCGAGATTCGGCCTATCAAAATTTATTTTTTTCTTTTCGAGATACTTTGGACTTTTTTCAGTTTTTCGCTTATATCTCGCAAACTAATCATATTTTGTGAATTTTAATACATGACAAATTTGTAGAGCATTAAATTTGCTAAGATTGGGTTAATAAATTGAATATTTAGACCCAATATTAACCGAGATACGGACCATCAAAGTTTCTATTTGTTTCACATTTCGAGAAACTTGGGCTAACTTTGATCGGCCTCCCCTCCCATCAAAAATTTCTGGCTTCGCCTATGTTTTGTCTAACCCCTTTATAAACATAAAAGAAATACAAATAATATACAAACTTTTAAAATTTTGAAATAAGTTAATTTTTTTTTCCAAATAACAAGATGAAATTAATAAAAAAGTTGATTAGAGATAGATTTTTAACCATGAAGTAAATGAGCTAAGAGGCTGAAATTTTATATTTAAATTAGGCACCCTCCGAACTCGTGAAAATAAGCTTTTAAACAAAATCGGCCAAAAAGTACTCGCACTTGACTGATGTACTTTTTCA
Source organism: Euborellia annulipes (assembly GCA_023213315.1). Taxonomy (NCBI): domain Eukaryota; kingdom Metazoa; phylum Arthropoda; class Insecta; order Dermaptera; family Anisolabididae; genus Euborellia; species Euborellia annulipes. The sequence goes on along the minus strand of JAKCPI010013069.1, from coordinate 5,657 downwards.
GCTTCTTGCATTGCGAGATAAAGAGAGATTCGAATATTTTTTATTTAAAATTTATCTATTGTCCAACTTCCACACTCTAAGTTGTAAGATGTCTCGTCAAAAAAATCCAGATAACGGTTTTTTTTTTGTTTTTTTTTTTTAATAAGAATCTTTAACGCCCCAAGATATTATTATAAAGGTATCGGAAAAATTTAATTAAAAATTGGGATACAAGTTTCATTCAAATTGTGAAATAAGTTAATTTTTTCCAAATGACAAGATGAAATTAATAAAAAAGTTGAAATTCTATTAATTCGAGATCAAATTCATTTGATATGAAAAGGCTACGCTATATATTGTTCAAAAGGGTTGGTTTATGGTCTATCATAAAAGACCCTCAAAACACTAGCACAGGTAAATTACACAGACAGTGCATATGTAGTGGTGAGTAGAAATGGCGGTTTTTTTTTTTAACCTGTTTTCGATTTTTCCGGTTTTTTCGCCGTCGGAAAAACCTTTCGGTTAAAACTACTATCAAAAAACCGGTTTTCACAAAAACCGATTTCCGGTTTTTTTCCTTTTTTTGGCTTGAGGAAGTAATTAAAACACTTTTATATTCATTGAAGCTTAATGAGTGATAGACCGAAACTCCTCAAACTACTCTTATTTTTCGGCAAAGGTGTAGGAAGGGAAAAAAAAAAAAAAAAAATTTTATTTTCCCAAATTAGTTCATTTCCTAATATTTCGAAGGCACATAGGCTCTTCTTCAGAGGAAGCTCATTTTACGCTCATTCTAGATTTCATGGATGCAAAAAACCTTGGCTGTTATTATAATGTTAGCGGAGTGTAAAATGAGCTCCCTCTGAAGAAGAGCCTTAGTGCCTTCGAAATATTAGGAAATAAACTCATTTTGGAAAATAACATTTTTTTTCCTTCCTACACCTTGCTGAAAAATCAGCGTAGTTTGAGGAGTTTCGGTCTATGAAAATATATATATTTGGGCCCAGGCATTCTTATTTAAGCCATTTGGTTAGCATCTACATTTGCCATATAAAACAATGCAAATCTAACAATAATATATACTCACAATTGTCATTAATGTTCAGAATTCGTCATATCTCGGAAAATCTCCCTCTGTGACCGCATTTTATTTTATTTTTAATTTTTTTTTTTATAAAAAAAAATTTCGGTTTTTTGGTCGGTTTTTGCATTTTTTTTTTAAACCGAGTATAACCGAAAAAAATAAAAAACCGAAAAAAACGGTTTTTTTTTGCATTGAAAACCGGTTTTCGGTATAACCGACCGGTTTTCCCATCCCTAGTGGTGATCTATGTTCAGAGAGGATACATTAGCTTCTCGTGGATAGGGTTCGCTTTTTAATTCAATTAAAGTCTATTTTTTTCGTCCAGTGAGTGTACTTGTGTTTTTCTTTGTAGACCTTTTTTTTCATAATTTCGTTAATAATTAGCAGATTTTTACGAATGAATGATTTTTAGAAAGCCAAAGAACTATAGAATATCTTAAATATATGTTTTTTGCATTCAGGGATATCTAAAATTGTATTATAAAAAAATTTAACTATAAAATTCAAAGAAAATATAACTTCTCTTTATATCTTTTAGCGTTCTAACATGGATTAATATATTTGACAAAAAATACTTTTTTACAGACTATTTTCAAATTTTTTAATATAATATGTTTTTTTCTTAATTTTTCATTTTGGGCCGAGGCCATTGAGTTTTTTTCTTTTTTTAAATTTATTTATGGTATTTTTCGGCATCGTGGCCATTTAGAACCGGTCCCTATTTATTTCAATTGATTTGTATCCAAATCAATTAATATATAAGGTTTTCGGAGAAAAATACACCAGCGCGCTGGTTTCCACATTAAAATAATTTTTTTTACAAGGGCTTCTCATATTAAAATCTTATAAATTAAAATACGCTCCACAGTGGTATTTTAAAAAATTTCAATTAATTTTTACTTACTCTTATCTTAATATGCATATTAGGGTCGTCCTCATCCATAGAGGTCATTTTTTTTCCTAAAACTTTGAGCATTCCCTTTGTTTTCGTCCACAAGGGACTAAATTAATTCCAAATTACATTAAAACTAGAAATTTATTATTTAGAATCTTTTATTGCTTAAAATTACCTCAGATAATACATAATTAATAGAACGAATAAGGATAGATTAAATTGTTTCATCTGTCCAAGTTCCTCAGCATAAATCTGTTCATATTTCTTTTTCATTTCAATCATATTAATTTTTAAACTTGACAACGACTTTTTAAGAGTTTTTTTTCTTTTGCCAAAAACAGACTTTTTACCGACTATTTGACTTTTAAGTAGGGTCCGACCGAAACAAGATTTTCAGCCGAAACCGAAACCGAATATTCGGCCTCAACCTTAGTTTCGGCCGAAACCGTAACCGAAACCGAAACTTGTATTTCCTATAAAAATTTTTTTTCATTTTACCTTTTTTTTTGAATTTTTTTTTCACTTCGGTGAAAATCATTTTACCTTTTTTTTAGGGAGACTAAATTTTTTTTCTCCCTCAAGTGCAAATTATTTGACCTTTTTTTTTTGCATGCCAGTCTCATCCGATTTTTTTCAGACTCTGGTTTCGGCCGACCGAAAGGTTCGGCCACTTTTTGGCCGAAACCGAAACTACGGCCGAAACCATGATTTTTGGCCGAAACTGGCCGAAACCGTAACCGAAACCGAATATTCGGTCGGTTCCTACTTTTAAGGCGACTTTTTTAAGGTGGCTATTGGAATTTTGGGTGTTATATTAGAATCGAAAGTCTTTTAATATTTCTTTCACAAAATTTAACTTGGAAATTTTTTTGTTTCTTTTTTACTAATTTCTGACTGTTGAAGGAAGTTTTTATTTTATTTTGGGATCTTAATAGCCTATTTGGATTGCATTTTCAATCAATACTCTTTAATAAAATAAAATTTTAAATCATACATTTCTATTTCGAGTTTTTTAATTTAAAATTTATTATCAAAATACTAAAAAAATTAAATTGAAATTGGATTATTCTTTTTATCAATGAGGATTGGTTGCGTTGTTAGAGGGGGAGGGGGGTGGAAATGTTTCAGTATGAACAATGAATATTTTAAATCATCTTTTAATTTGTTTTCCATCTCTAAATAATATTAGATCAGAATTCTTTTTTTTTTATTTTTTCCAAAATATAATTTCTTATTACGATCCTTTTTATAGAGAGAGACAAATAAAATTCAGTCGAGTTTTAAACGGGTCAAAAGTCGCACGTCTTGTGCGGAATTTATATTAAACTGAATATTCCCCGTCAAAATTCAACTCACCCCCTCTGACCGTCTTATTAAAGGTAGACCTAATTAATACTTTTATTTTATTGAAAAAAAATGTTTTTTTTTCTTAATAAAATCCGAATCTTTCTAATATCAAACCAAATATTAATTTCTCTTATATGCAAAATAGAGAGGGAGTATTTTTTAGTAATCTCCCCTCCCCCAAAATGAATAAATTTTAATATATTTTCTCTAAAAATTATTTTTATTTTAATTACCTGCCTTACCTTCTGGTTTAATTTTCTTGTCTATCTTTTGTTAAAAAATTATTGCATCTTAAAAAAAATTTTATCTTGTAGATATCTATTATTTCTTCTATTTTCTTTCTACTTATTTAATTATTATTTGCAATACGATTAGGGTGGTACACTCCTAATTAGATTATTTAAAAAATTCGCGATTAAATTAGATTTACTATTTATTTTCTTAAAGTAATTTTTTAAATCTAAACTTATTACTCATAAATATTTGGGAAAAAAAGTGAGAATCTTGTATTTGTTCACATTTCATTTTAATTATTATTTTCTCTAACTTGTTCATTTGCCAGAATATTTTGTTAACACTGGATTCCGCAACAAGAAACAAGATCTTAAACTCATGCGATGCACGATGACATGCATTCGTGGAAACCCGACTTAACGCAAGCATTTTTCAAAATTGATATCTTCAAATTTGGGAAAATAATAATTAAATTGAATATCTATTTGCATAATGACATAATATAACACTTTTAAAAATTTTTTTATTTTTTTTTTCAGAAGCCAGAGGCTTCTTGTCGTTAATCGAGATGAACTCAACGTTATTTCGAGTTGCCATTTGGTGAGTTTATTTTTCAAATAATATATTCTTTGGGAATGACAAAATTTCCCTTATAATTTAATTCTTATTTCAAGCAATTTAAAATTGAAAACAAATTTTTACTTTCTCTTACCTATATTTCGATTTTCGCTACTTTCCACGATGTTACTTACCTAGCTCAGTTGAGTTAGCCTCTGCATCGGGATTCTATTTACTTGTTGTTGGTTTAAATTTTTTAAAATAGAAAGAAAATTTCATTGAACGGTATAAAAGTACTATTATATACAGTATTTTAGTATTTTTATCTATTCAGACTAAGACTATAATTTCATTTTTACTTTCTCTTAACTATATATATATATATATATATATATATATAGTAATACAGTATATATACTTGTAAAAAGTATTGGATTCATGTCCAGTGGCGATGCGAAAGGGAGGCAAGGGGGAGGGGAGCATCATGCCCCGGGCGCTACTCACAAAGGGGCGCCAAATGGTCCGCAAAACAAAAAATTGCTGGATAATTTTTAAATAAATAAATTTATTACGACCCGCTTAGAGGCAATAATTGATTTCTGGAATATATATTTTAAATTTAGTGCCAGTGTATTAATAATATAATAATTTTGTATATTTTACTTATAATATTATATGGTTTTCGAATGGGGAGGGGGGAAGGAGGCGCAAGAAAGGTATTGTGCCCCGGGCGCGAGTTAAGCTCGCTACGCCACTGTTCATGTCAAAAATTCGATGTCAAGACTGATGGATATACACGTTTTGAGGTCCCCTGAATCCAAAAAAGTGGTTTTCGCGACATGGTCTGTCTGTGGGTGGGTGTCTGTGTGTCTGTGTTCAATTTTAAACATGAAGGAATTGAGCTATGAGGCTGAAATTTTATATTTAAGTTAAACACCCCCGGGACCGGAAAAATAAGCTTTTAATCAATATCGGCCAAAGAGTACTAGTACTTTACTGATATACTTTTTCAGTTTTTTTTCGATTTTCTCAAAATTTGCTCCAACAATTTTTTTTTAAATCCAAAGATCAATTATTTTTTTTAGATGCTCTTTAAAATGTATATTCTCATTTTGCAATTTAAATCTTCTGAAGACCACTTTACTCTCGTATTTCATAGGAATGATAGGAGAAATGGTTGCCATGGTAACAAAATATAAATATTTTCCAACACTTAGAAATTTTACATCTGCATTCAAATGTTCCGTACTGTCGGGAACTAAATATATGTCGACACAAAAAATCTCGTGTGACAAGCGCAGTACACAACCTTCGATTACCGAAAGTAAGAGAAAGTTGTGTGCTATGCGACAGTCACACCAGATTTTTTTACTTTCTCTTACCTATGTATATATGTAATTTATATACTTATAGAAAGTATTGGATTCATGTCAAAAATTCGATGTCGAGATTTTGATGGATCTTCACGTTTTGAGGTCTCCTGAATCCAAAAAGTGGTTTTCGCGACATGGTCTGTCTCTCTCTTCTGTGTGTGTGTGTGTGTCAGTTTTAAGCATGAAG
>JAKCPI010013068.1:0-32776 GCA_023213315.1 Euborellia annulipes | reverse complement strand
TTAAATAAGCTTATACTTACCGAAGAAACTTCATTTAATATTAGAACCAAACCAAATAAAAATATCAACTTCATTTTCAGTTCATAGATCTAAAAGTAACACTAAATAAAGGATTTTTGCATTATAAATAATAGGTAAATAAAATTTATATCCGGGAAATTATGAATTATTCTAAATAAAAATAATACTAACCTTTCATATAATTATGAATATTACAATATACCGGATATTTCTTCTTTTATTAATGTTTATATTGATAAAATTGACATTATATAAAATCAGGATAATAATCGTCAATTTTATTTTTTAATATATTCATAAAATCTATAATTATTTAGAGTTCTTTCCAAAGTGCGAGTGTTGAAAAAGTTGAAAAATTTTTATCTTGAATCACAGAAAAATGTCGAAATTCTTTTGCCAGCAATTTTTTTCTCATTTCGCTATATTTTTTGTATCAATGCTTTTATTTTTTTGTTTCGATGTTTTTTTTAGTTAATTGTTTGTTATTTAATTATATTATAAATAATCTATCCCCAATATGTACGATATCCTATAATCGTATGAAGGAATTTTCTCAGAAAAAAGCAGAACTAGAGTCACAAAAATTTAAGATAATTAAGAGGGTTGTTAAATTTTCTAAATAAATTGTATACAATATCTTCTAATTTAACCTCGATTTTGAAAGGGAAAATTACACACCAATTAACTTTTAATTAGATAAACATGAAGTGCACTAATTTCAATATATGATATAATCATCGAAAATTGATTCCTAACCATCCCCCAAGCATCACCTTGCTCGATTCTAGCTCAAATGATAAATTAATCTGATCAAACCAGTGGTCAAAATCGGAATTTAGAGGCTGACGGTTTAATATTGAAATAATTAAGACCCAGCATTAATTCAATTGACAATGGCTTTGTGTTATTATTGAATTGAAATTATAGATAATGCATTATGGCAAGATATGTATATTTTATCTTTTCTTCTCCCTTGTTTCAGATGGCGTCCTCTTTATTGCTGGCCTTTATCTTTTGGCTGACCCCTGTCCTCGCCAACTGGGGATTATGTCCTATAGAATGTGAGTGTCCTTTGGATGCCCATGGAAGAAGAACTACTCAATGTAAGCAAGGCTTGATGGTGGACCCCATTCCGATCAGCCAAATGGACCGTCAATCTCAAGTCATTATAATTTCCGCTCCGGAAGATATGCCTAATCATCTGACTATTGGTCCAATCTTCCAACAATTCACTAAACTAGAAGAATTGCATATTACTGAGTCAAATATACCAGCAATTGGGAAACATTCCTTTTGGGGTGTGCCGACATTGCTTACTTTGAATCTCACAAGAAATAACATCAGCAATGTGTTAGAGTATAATTTTCGCGGTTTGGCCAATTTGATTTACCTTCATTTGGATGACAATCGAATTGAATCGATGCCATCGGGAACCTTCCGTCACGTACCAGAACTTCGAGTCTTAACTTTAGCGAGAAATAGAATCACGGAACTCGTGCCAAGATTGTTTTTGATTCTTGGCAAACTTCATGAACTCGATTTGAGTTTCAATCCACTTGGAGAACTCAACCCGGAGGTCTTTAAGGATATTCAGGTAAGAGACTACGACGATTTATATTTCATCCTTTTAGATTATCAATTTTTTTTTAATATCTTAAAAATAATTTTTACAATTGGAATATTTTCGCTGGATCAGATGTATAAGGAAAGGACCGGAGAATAAAAACCAGCGATATTTTCTTAATATACAATCTTTTGGAGAGATATTTTTCACCAAATTTTTATTCTTATAATATTGTTAACCTAACAAATAATAAAATATATTAAGTTGACTTTATTAGACTGGTATTCTATATACTAGTATTTTTTATTTTTACCAAGTGCTGCCTTATACTTTTTCTCGGTTATTTTTATGTGGAGAATAATAGAAAAGGAAGCAAGAATATTTTTTTTGCAATTTTTTGATATATGATGGTACGAATTGTTGCTGGTTTCACAGGATGATTTATCAAAAGAAATAAAACAGCACAAATTTCTTAGGAATCGCCTTACACCATATATTTGCAAATATTTCGGCCGTCTTAACGCCTGGCCATCTTTAGTGCAGGATATAGCTATTTGGCGATCCTTCGTCTGGTGTCTCAAACTTTTGCATGAAGAGAACGAATGAATGAAAAATTTTATTGTTCTGACAACAGTTGTTCTCTTAGAACATTTTACATTAAATATAAGTCGTAATCAATACTTGCTCTCTTTACAAAATTCTTCAATACTTTGAAATATATTTAACATTCAACAATACAATAATGCATAACAATAATACAGTAAATCACTAACAATAAATAATAAACAACAAAGATTGAATAAAATAGAATAAAATGACTGCCTGCTTTCGTACACACTCCACATACAATAATTATCGTTTGTACTCAGTTTCCCGGCACAAGGGGAAAGTCTAACCCTCCAAAAACAAGAAGAGAGGAGGGGAAGACGAGCATTCAAGTGTTCGTTCAGGTTCAGCTTAGTGAGTCTGAACGTTCAGGTTCAGGTTAATGAGTCTGAACGTTCAGGTTCAGGTCGTTCAGTTTCCTGAACGAACACTTGAATGCTCGTTTTCCCCTCCTCTCTTCATGCAAAAGTTTTAGACACCAGACTAAGGATCGCCAAATAACTATATCCTGCACTGAAGATGACCTGGCGTTAGGCCGACCGAAATATGTGCAAACATTTGGTGCAAGGCGATTCCTGAGAAATTTGTGTTGTTTTATTTCTCCCGTTAATAAAAACTAAAACTATCTATTCCTCTCTTACAGTTAGAGTGAACTAAAAACGAAAAAAAAAAAAAAAAAAAAAATGTTAAAAAAATATTTTATTATCTAAGCGCCTCTCAGACAGAGTAACTCTTATTCTCTTATTTTAATCTCCTTTCTTATCCCCAAATGGGATGAAAGAAAGAATTTTACAGAATAGCGCATTTTCTAAAAGATTATTTTTATTTTATTCACAACCTTTTATTATTTGTGATCGTGTGTCTGTGTTTTTCAAAAGCCAATCAGCTGGATTATTTTAAAATTTTGAGCGTGTTCATTTTTAACTTAAATATTTTCGACTTAATTTTTTTACCCTGATGTTTACAATTCTGTTTACTTTCTAAAATTTATTTATTTTTTTTAACAGTAAGATAAGAATAACATATCTCTTTGAGAATAATATTAATTTTTAAAAGAATTTTTATTCCTCTATCTTTTTATAAAATTAAGCCCCCATACCTTATTAAAAATAAAAGAATAACATTTTTTTTCTTCTTCCATTTTTATAAAATAAAAAAATAAAAGGATAACCAACATTCGATGCTAGAAGCTAGAAGGGATAAAGATTATCTGACGAGAGAGGGATTCCATGCATAAAGTGATTTTCCAAAGCTTATTATTTTAGAGATAAGCCAATGAAATCATGTCATCAACATCAGAGGGAAATTTATTCATTTATTTAAAAAAAGAGCATTACCTATAATAATATGAGAAATTATTATATCAATTATTAATAAGAGACACTGATTATGATCTTAATATTTTTTTAATTATTTTTATTCCAATTCTTTATTTAAATTTTTTCGGATTTATATGTTATATATAAACATTCATATATAAACATATACCGCCTAATTTATAAGAGTATTTGAAAAGCCTTTTAATTAATCAACTGTTAAACGATAATATGTATTTTAGTAAACTTTCTTTTAAACTGTAGATTAACTAACATCAAATTTAAGCAAATAAAGTTTAGCAACATAGCAAAAACCTCCGCCTTTTTCCAGAATTTGTTGCATTAAGTGGGCATCTGGCGGGAAATATATGTATATGTCAAACTAATTTGTTTTTATCGTTCTTAATAAGATCCTTATAGAATTAATACAAATAATTGGACAAATCAACATTATTGTAATTTAAATGAATATTGAATTAGGAAAAATAAGAAAAAGAGGCCAAAATTTGACTGAGGAAGAAAAGATGAATCCTTGACATAGCCACTGGTCTCGGCATTTTAGTTAAAATAGGAATTTAATCTAGATTTTAGTCCCAAAATACTTCCAATAAATTAAGATTTTGATAAAATGCTTTAAAATCGTCTAAAAGCGTTGTTTAGGTTTAATAAATTAGAAAGGATAGACTTTTAAACAATTTACTATTTTATCAAGATGAATTAAAAAAATTCGTCTCATTATCAAAGGTCTCTCATTTTTATAAAATTTGAAATTTATTTTATAACAAATTTTCTTCTCGCTCCCGCTTGCGTATTCATATTTTCTAGTAAATTTAGTATGTAATCAGCTAAATTTAAATTGTTCATCAAATGTTTATTGTGTTTTGAATTTATTATTCAAAATAATTAGGCCGTATATAAATCAAATAATTCATCCACTTTCTATAATTTAATATTAATGAAAATGATTTAAAAAATTTTCCAATAAATAAATAAAGTGAAACATCGCACACCAAATAATGGGAAACAATTACCAATACAATCAATTCTTCAAATATTTTAAATAAATAAAATAAAAACAATGAACAATTTTTTTTTTTTTTTTTTTTTTTTTTTTTTTTTTTTTTATAAAAAACATTCACACTTTTTTCTCATTCACACTGACACTCACACACATTCACACTGTCTTTTCGGCAGCTCAGGCCATATAAGACATTTACGATAACAGAATTATTTATGAATTTATATATATTAGGGTCCAGGCATTTTTATTTAAGCCATCTGGTATCCAGATGGCTTAAATAAAACTCATCAGTTCTGCGGGGTCGAACCCGCGACGTTTGGTATATGAGGTTAGCACGCTAACCTCTACACCACACCCCGTGGGCAATGAACAATTTAAATTAAAGAATTTTTTAAGAATCATTAATGAGAGAGAGAGAGAGAAAGAAGTGACCCTAACTTGTTCATATGATAAATACATTAACTGAAATTTGAAATTTAGATGAGATGGGTTATAACTTGATTCACCACACCGTTAAAGCTGTTGATTGAAAGCAATTAATTAATTCAAAATGTTTGCTTAAATTCAACAATTAAATTTTTTGTGAAAGTCAAATTAAAATTTTCATTTTACTTTTTCTTTATTTAAAATTTAAATTAATGAAGCATTGTGACTCCATTTTTTTCCCCCTAGTTGTACTAAATTTTGAGAAGGAAATCTCTTCTTTATTCATCATGAAATATATGTAAATATTTTTAGATTCATTCCATCTTTAATGCTATTATTATTAGACTGACAAAAATAATAATCAGGCCGTAGTATTTTTTTTTTTTTTTAGGGGATGGGAGGTTTGAATGATCAGAACCAATTCTTCCCCCCTATCTCCTCTTTCCTTCAATAAATATTAAACTAGATTGTAAGCTGTAGTCGCTCAGGGACCCATATCTTGTGGGTACGTGGATGGTAACCACGAGCTGGGACAGGCATTCCTTCAGTTCTTTGTATGTCTGTCTCTTCCTTCCTCTTTTCAACAAGCGTCAGGCCGTGCGACGGGCCGGCCTGTCCTATTTCTTCCGGTAGCAAAAACGCATGATAGGGTTGGAAAGAAAAGAGTGAGGTCCGCCTACCCCGCATCGCGGGAATGGGGCGATGACAGAAGAAGAAGAAGATTGTAAGCTGTAAAAAAAAAAACTGATGAAGAAAGGAATCCCTCTCGAAACTTGGTTAAAAAACTTAAAATAATTTCGAATCCTGTAATCAATTTATGAAACAATTTTGGAACGAAGTTTTTTTTATGCAACTTTCAATAGAATGAATTGGCAGAATTCGTCACATAACGTAACAAAAATGCGTTACAGAGCTCGAACGCCGGCGGAAGAAGGCGAGGCTAACCTAAGTCTTGAAGAGGCCACGCCTACTCCCTCTTCACTGGCTCTAGAGAATTCTCTTTCTCTCTATCTCTTTCTATATTAAATTATATTTGGAGTTGAAGAAAAGGCATGAGCAACTTCGTTCCTGGGAGGGGGGGGTCCAACGACCCCATACTTTTGCTTTTTTTATTTATATTTTTCTATTGATATAGATAGGCCCATAGAAAATTTTGATTATTTAAAAGCTTATTATAACATTTTTTTGTCTTTTTTAATGAGTTTCATGTTTGAGTCTTATTTTTTTTAACAAAATGTCTATTTTCGAATTAGTCTTTTTTTATTAAATAAAAAAAAAAAAAAAATTAGCTTTCTCTCTCTTCCTCTCTCTTCTACAAAGCTGACAGGAAAAGTGTGCCTGTCTGTGTGTGCGTTTCGAACCCGCAACTATTCACCCCATCCTTCAGTCGTTTTTAGGTTTTGCGGTTGGCGAATCCTTGTTAGTGATTTCTCGTGAAGATCGCCTGTCACACCATCCATGGCGTCCGCCCTTTCTTCTAGATAATTAAATGCCTTTACTCTTTAACTTGGATTATTTTATTTCATTACTTTGTACTTAAAAAACAGTTTGAAAGGAAAATTTAACTTTCTTCAATTTTCTCTTATTTTACAAACATTCTTTGAAATAGATAATAGTAGAAAAAAATTGATTACGGAATTAAAGTTTTTTCTTACTTGTGTTATTAATTTTTGTGATTTATGAACTGATTTGATTTCTTCCCATTTTTTTATTCGCTTAAAAGTCAATTCGTGAAGGCCTTCCTAAAATTCAACCTATCCATCCCTTAAAGTTTCCATAACACTCACCCTTGGTAGATTAAAGAATTTTTAATTTCTAACCCTAATGTAACTTTAAATACATAATAATAATTTTTTTATGCTATCATTGCAAAATTTTTATCCCACATTTTTCACACTGTTTAATTTGCTGAAAAATCTCTCTCTATTTTTTTTTCTTGTCAAGTTGTCATTCTATAGAAATATATTCCATTAGTTCTCTCTATTCTGCATAAATCAGGTCCCCTGAGCTTAATGAGACATTCGGCTGACTATGTTTGTTAGATTATGCAGATTTTTATAACAAATTTAAATCTCTAAAAAAAAGGTCAATAGTATTTTCACCTTTCTTATTCAATTGAATTTATTTAGCATAGAATTAATTTTTTTTTTTTTTATTTCAGGATCTCCGAGTATTTCGGTGTCGCGGTTGTGGCCTGTCAAACATCAATACTTTAATTTATCGTCTTCTACCGAATCTCAACTATCTTGATTTGGGTGATAATGATTTTAAATATATCGCTTCTGATGAATTTCGGACATTACACAAATTGCAACATATTTTTTTTGGATGGAAACCATTTACCTGTCGTGCTTGAACGGACATTTGGCCATTTTGGATATAAACTAGGCCAAAATGATTTACAATCCATATCCCTCTCTCGTAATCGTCTCGCAAAAGTGACCGCATCGGCGTTTGCAAATTTAACATCTCTTAAAGATTTAGATATTGGTTATAATAAACTTGATCGACTTGAAACAGAAACATTTCAACCATTAGCTGAATCATTAAGAAGATTAGTACTAAGTGGAAATCCTTTGCCAATGTCCGAAGTAAAATATATACTTGCTATCGTGCCAAAATTACGCGAACTCGCCCTTGCAGATATGAATCTTCGCGAATTGCCGCTCGGTCTGTTTGTAAATCATGAACATTTACGCGAATTGAATTTGTCTGGAAATCATTTTACACAATTAACAACACAATTACTTTCCCCAATTCCAAAATTACAAATATTGGATTTATCCCGTAATCGTTTTACTGGTTTAGATGAACGATTATTAATTCGTATCGAAACATTAAAATTTATTCATCTTCATGATAATCCATGGACATGTGATTTGTGCCATATGGAATTTATGATTCGGCGTGTAAATCGAACAAGTCTAAGTCCATCTTTACAACCAGTTGTTTGTGCTGCTCCTTTTGCGTTAAAAGGACGACTGTTGGGGTCACTTGCTCGTTCTGGACTTGCGCGGTGTATAGGAGGCATCAGTTATATTGGCGGAGCTGATGATTCTTCAAACTCCTCTTTTTTAAGTAATGAATCTCGTTTTGGTTTAATCGCTGCTGGGGCTTCTATTTTATTAGTCCTTTTAATGGGCTCCCTTCTTCTTGCTGGAATTGCCTATTCCCGACATCATCATGCAGCAAGATATTACACAAATGAAGAGAGAAGAGCAGCGAGCAAAGAACAAGAAGCGATTTTCGAAAATCAAGCCGCTATTTTAGGTGATAACGATGATATAAAATATAAAATAGTTGCAGCGACACTTGAAAAACAACCCCCACCACCAATCACGAAAAAAAATAAGAAGAAAGTGACCATTTGCACTATTGATGGTATCAGCAAAGATCCCGAGATGCATACATTGACTAATGGGACATGAGTTGTGCGTTTCAGTGAGCCGTTAGAAACGCATTGCTAGCGGTTCGCTGAAGTCCCGGATTTAGTCCTTGGGGAAATGGTTACCAAATTGTAACCACCTTCTCAAGGACAGTCCGGGGCTTGCTCCAAATGTATTGGAGCCATTTAAGTGACATTCTCAGTGTACATCAGTGTAAATTGTGTGATTTTTATATTAACAAATACCATATCAGAGTGTTTATACAAGGGACCAAAAAAAAATTTGTAAAAAAGTGTAATATTTAGGGAATAAGTGTTTTTAATTTTTTACGAAATGCGTCCCTTAGAGAGACCCAAAGAAAGTACGTGCCCTGGGTCCGAAATGTGAATCAAAAAACCCCCGCTGACACCAAGAAAAAAAATGTATTAACCGTCACAAGAGATCAAACCTTAATCAGCCTGTCACCGCAAGAAATCCGGCCCTTGTCTCCCCCCTCTCTTCTACTCGCAGATGAAAAACAGCAGAGGGTCAACAAAAAAAAAAGGAGGGAGGTAAAAAACTTTTTTATTTCTTTCTCCACACCCACCCACTCCTCAGTTTGAGGAATTCTTTCCATTTTAGTTTCTCCTCGCTCAAATCTTTCTTTCTCAGAGAGCCAATTAAAAGCAAACATCAAAAAAAACAACTTATGTTTCGGAAATATAAATCCCGGGTAAAACATGTTAAAGAATAGATTAAACTTTAATCTAAATTCATTGACTCCATTATATTGATTTTTATTTTAAATATCTCTAGTTTGAAAAGCGGATTCACTTTTTTTTATTATCTAAAGCTACTTATACCGAAGTAAGAGCTAAGTTCTAACTTATTCGTATTTTATAAATATTCATAAAATTTATTAAACTCTTATTTTATAGACAAATTTATGAAAAGCAGGATTTAAAAATTCTTAAGTCAAGTAAAAGAGATTAGGGATCTAATTAATTTTTAACAAGATTGAAAATGTAAAAATAATTATCTATCTTAAAAATAATATTCATTTATAAATAAATTTTTGCCCTCGGGTTTGGTGAAATGGCTGGCGTGCTGGCCTTCTATACAAATGGTTCGGATCCCAGGCAATCCGAGGATTTTATTTAAACTATTTGGATACTAAATGGCTTAAATAAGAATGCGCGGGCCCCCAATGATATTAAATATTAATTATGAGTATCATAAAAAAGGCTTATATGGCCTGAGTTGCCGAGAAGTCTGTGTGTATGGGTGTGTGAATGGGAGTGTGAGTGGGAAAAAAGTGTGAGTGTTTTTTTTTAATGAAAAAAAATAAATAAATTTTTAAGATATTTTAAATTAAATTAAATAATAGAATTTTTTCTTTTGACCTAATTACTTAATAATCGATTTAATTATGCAAAATTTCATTATTCAGGGCTTGTAAGTTCCTGAGGCAAAAATGCCAAAAAATATTATTCTATAAAAAGAAGATAAAAAGTAGAGCAATTTGTAGAAAAATTTTACATTATTATGAGAAAATTATTTTAGCCAGAAGAATAAAAAAAAAGAAAAAATTAACTAGCCGCCTAGTTTTTTTTTTTTTTTTAATTAATTTTCTTATAAAATTTTAAATAAAAACTAAATTTATATTTAACGTATCAACTGGTTGAAAATTATGTATATAGCCTATATATGAAAATTAAAACACTAGCATATAAGTTTCAATGATCTATTAAATATTAACATTTTTATAGTTAATAAATCTTTGAAATTTATAACCTAGTGTTTTAATTTCATTTTTTTTTTAATTTTCATATAGACTATGAATTATTCTGTGACAGTGATATAAAATTTCGTTGTCTGAGGAAATGTCGCTCTTTCTATTTGGTTGCTTTTAAAATATTTTTAAAGTCCTGCCTGATATTAAAAAAAAAATGATCAAAATTATTTTTGAACAATAAATGGGCATAAGCCCTTACCAAAAAATTATTTAAAAAAATTTTTTTCCCCTTATTGTTCAAAAATAATTTTGATCATTTTTTTGTTAATAGATCATTGAAACTTATAACCTAGTGTTTTAGTATATACTGTGTACAAATCAATTGATCCGTGTGGACTCCAGACGGGAGTTTTCATAAAGAAAACAAATTTAATATCTTGTATATCAATTTACAAATTATTAATTCTCATTAACTTATATATAATTAAAACATACGTAGTAGTAAAATCCCTAGGAATTTTGCTCCTCCTTTATTCGACATTAAATAAATTACTTCTTTCTTTTAAGTAGATTTTAAAAATTTATTGAATTCACAAATAATTCAAAGTTTAAATAAGTCCTATTTATTTCGTTTATCAAACGTTTTTTTTTTCTTTAATAAATAAGAGGGTGAATGAATTCAAGTGTGGTCAAAAGTTAGCCCTAGAAACATACAAATGGTGCTTTCAGACCTCCCTTAAGCTCCTCCTCGAGTGGAGCAGGTGAGTTTTGGCTGTCGTTGACAGTTGGAACACCACAAACACACAAACAAACGCTCTTCATTACCGTCCCTCGTTCTCTCCGGCTGCCTATCTTTGACTTTTCATAGCCCCGAGTTTACCAAAACAACAGAACGAATATATACAACAAATAAGGGGGAGTGTTGTTTTAACAAACTTGTTTTTTTTTTATGTATAACTCCCCTTCGAAATTCAAAGTCATATCTAGGTCGCCTTTAAATTTAAAATATTTATTAATTGAACTCGTTATTGTGCAGTAGTAACAAGTTCGAATTTTGGAAACTCTACAGAAAAATAAAATGATTCCTTGTTTATATATTTTTAAAAATAATCTTTCGGCTTTATATATAAGTTTATATCGCTGATTGTGCCTTCTTCATTTGGGTCACCCACGGAGAGGACTTAAAAATTAAAAACATATCAAATAAGTGAAAATAAAAAAGAAATTAAATCACATCGATTATATGAAATTGAATATAGAAAGAAAGGGGCAAAAGGGCGAAACGTTTACGTTATCTGTTTCCTTCTGTCCTTAAGATCCGTTCCCTTTAAAATTCACCCTTTGAAGGAATCTTTTAATTACTTGTAGCCCGGAGGCGTCGCATCAGCAGTTGTCCGTGCCAAGAGTTCCAAATCACCCTTTCCTCTTTTTCCCATTTTAAGGGAGGCCCTCCCCTCTCTCTCTCTCTCCGTTGCCTTGGGGGTTGGGTATGAACATAACCCTTAACGACAGCCACCCTTCTCTTCCAAAGGGCTAATGACTCACCTCTTGGGTCTTCACCATCCATCCTATTTTGTGGCAGGGGAACTACTGGACATTGAATAATAATCCTCCACTCTACAAGACACGCGTTAAATATTAATTTTCCTTAGAGCTTATACTAAAGGACCTTCAAATTAAACCATAATAAGCCAAAGGTGGTAGAAAGAAAATCTCATTGGAAAACAATTATGAAAAATTGTAAAAAAAAAAAAAAAATATTTTTTCGGAAAATTTTTTGGCTTATTTTTCATGTTTCATAATTATTAGACTCAATAATTATTTATTTTCTAGCAACACATTTGTTTGAAGTTTTTTATTTATTTATTTATTTTTTTTTGCTCTTTCAAATAAATATTCGATTAAAATTTCTAGAAAATGAGATCCGTGAAAAAGAATATACCGTATTCAAATTTTATTTGACCTATATGAATTTCAGATTCGTCCTCTCACATAATTTGGAAGCTTTTATTTTTCTAAAAATGAGGGATCAATAATAAAATTTTACATAAAGGTCATATTTTTTTTTATTTAAATTTCTTATTATATATCAAGAAAATATTAAAATGAAAAATGAATTTCATTCAAAAATAAAAATAAAAAATGTTCTCTTAAGCCTTTCTGGATCATTAAAACAAGCAGGTTATAAAATAGCGTTCATTTATAATGCTGAAGGGATTGCGAACTGTCGTAATTCAAAAAAAAAAAAAATGAATAGATTTCATTTGAATGGGCCGAAAATTATATTTGTAAATAATGATAGAATGAGATTGCAAAATATTTGTAGAGAGACAAATGTTTTTTTTTTTCATTTTTTTAATCCATGAGTGAAATATAAATAGTAATTTCACCAGGAAAAATTATTTATTTAAATTTTATCTTATTTGTTTATGGAAAATAATAAAATTCAGCAAAAATAAAAAAAATTATATACGTAATTAAAAGTAAAAAAAAAATCCGAGTTGAATATCAGTAAAATTAATTACGGTATAATTATGGAATTAATTTAAATTAAAAAATTAAATTTGTCTATCAGTAGCAGTGTCTATCTATCCGTCCGTCTATGACGCTCTGATTATCCAACTTCCCATTTGAATTTCGGAATGTAAATTTCTTTATGCTGAGGAAAAATACTCGAGACTTCAAATGGGGAAAGTCAAAAAATTCCGGAAAATACAGATTTTTTTACTAATTAGAAAGTATTGAAAGTACATTATGAAAAATTAAGTCAACATTTTTTTTTGACATCATAGGAAATGGTTTTCAAATTTTACGTTACAACGCTTCTCTTAAAAATATTTAATCGATACCCCCATTCATTTTATAAAAATAGTACAAAAAAAAAAATAATAATAATAATTATGAAGATAAGAGAAAGTAAAAGGAATATGATCAGATTTATGCAGAGGAACTTTGAGAGATGATACAATTTATTCTATCTCTCTTTAGAATCAGAATTCAAGGGGCATGTCTTTATTCTATCCTAATTAGCCCACGGGATATTATTTTTAATGGTAAAATATATAAATTTATTTTTTAATGTACCAGGTATTCAGATTTATTATTTTTTTTTATTTATAAAACTAGCAATCATTTGGAAAATTACTTTCTGGTTGCCTATCTATCGGGATTTTAGTGGAATCTTATCTCCGGTGTCCACTTTTAGATGAGTTAAATTTTTATCTATTTGCCAATAAATAAAATAAATAAAAATAAAATTTTTTTTAAAGTGAAACTTTTATTATATCGGTACGAATTTTTTGGTTCTTCTATCAGCATGTCGTTTTGTAACGAGGTGACGTAAAAAGCCATGACGTCACTAGTTGTGACGTCATGGCGACTCACACCAGGTTTTTTTTTTTACTACGCTACGGCATTTATACTCTTTATACTATAATCACAATATCTATATATATAAAAATGAAATGGGAAAAATGTATGTATGTATGTAAATATGTATGTATATGTTCTATAGAAATCCACAATTTTCAATGAATCCATTTGAAATTAAGTACACATATAGTACATGGCTCTGGGAGTAACGTAGTAATAATTTGAATCTCTTAAATATTTTGGAAAATTAATTATAATCAAATTTCTTCAATATGGGAACACAAAATCAACAAGTTGGCTAGAAATTAGAGAGCGTCCTTTATGCTGTGTGAACCAGCTTCCTACCTGACTATGGGCTGGGGGTGGGGGGCTACGCAGCAGTTGAAAAACGAAGAGAGGTGACTGACCCTTTAAACAGTCATAAACAGACCCTTTTGTGCTGTTCCCAATAGGTACCCTCGCCTCGCTTGAATATAAGATCCTTCCTTAACATCTTAACACTTGCATTGCAACAAGAAAGATCCCAAATTGGAAATAAACTTGCTCGCTGAAGGCGAGCAAAGGGGGTCCAGGGGCGCAGCCCCCGGGCTAGGCGGAAAGCCCGCCGAAGGCGGGCTTTGCGACTATATTTTAATAAAATTTAAAATGACCATTCTCTATGATCTAATTAATTGAAAAATGATATTCCAGACCTCAGAAAGTTCTATTGGCGCTACCAGGGGGGACGTCCCCCCACTAAAATTTATCTTTCACTCGATTTTAATAAAATTTAAAATGACAAAATTTATCTTTCACTCGATTTTAATAAAATTTATACCTGCTCTACCTAATCCTGATAATAGTGAGATATATTAAATTGTAGGAAATATATGTTAAGTCAAGTCAAATAGATTTCAGATTTTAAAAAGAAATTTTTTAAATTGATAGAATGTAATTTTTAAAATATTGAATTAAGGTGCGCGTCTCGGGGGTGCTAATTTTGGGACTTTCCAGCGGCCACAATTTTGAAGCTATCGACCTCAAATTTTTTTTAAATTAAAGCTATTTAAAATATCTACAACTTATAGAAGCCCTTTTTTGATTTTCAAAAAAAAAAAAATTTTTTTAGATTAATCGCATTAAATAAAAGATATTTAAAAAAGGAGCTCTATAAGTTGTAGATAATTAAATTAGTAATCATTGTGTTAAAGAATAATTAATTTTTTGCCTTTAATTAATTAGCTGGAAAGTCTAGAATGAAATGGATCAAGTTGCGTGTATTTCAATGGGGGAACACTAACGCCATCTGGTGCCGCCTCGAGTCAATCGTGTTTTAACGGTTTTCCGAGACGCGCACCTTAAGAAATATTTTCAAGTTTTATTTATGCAAAAAATATTTCTTAATATAATTGGATTTATTTTTAAATTGAAACTTTTATATTTACATTTTTGAAAATTATTTATATGTGAGTAAGCATATAATAGTAATATTAGTATAGTACACGTGTATTGATGTAAATGTTGTTGTTCACTTGATCGTGATGGACAACAATACAGCTAGTGAGTCAAATAAACCGGTCGACGAGGAAACGAACAAGAATAGTGCGGAAATTTCCGACTATGAATTAATTTTACGCCGCAAGAGACAGATTGCCGAGAGAGTTCGTGCTTGTAGGGAAAGGAAAAAAAAGGCTCTTGGTAAGTTAATTAAATGTTTATAGTGAATTTATTAGTGATGAGAAGTGGCTGTAGACTTTGTTAAGATTAAAAACGCTATTTTAATACTCTTAATCGAATAATTTTCTGAAAATTTTCGTTAAACGCCTACGATCCGAAAAAAAGTTTCACTTGCATCGTGGTTTCATAAAACCACACAATGATTTTTTATTAATTATTATTATATTAATTGAAATTTTAATTTACTAATTCCCATAAAATTCGATATTGGATTAAGATATTTTAGTTTGATCAACAATATAATTACTATACTCGATTGAGATGTTATTTATCTATTAATACTGAAACAGCTCTGTTGTTGATTAATTATTCTGAAACTCCATTAACTCAATTTCACACAGAAAATTATGTTAGTTTGTGGAAGGCTAAAGATAATCATTTAGTTGATTATATAATTAGACTAAAATAGAGAGTTTATTCAATTTAATTTTTTTTGTCTCAGGAACTTCTCTGTATGAATAATATAATAATTTTCACTTTCTCTTATTATATATTCTAAAAGAAAAAAATATAAATTCTTTTTTTATTGTGTGCTCTAAAAGCTCGCTTGTTCGTCTTGGTATCACTGTTTTTTGTCATTTATTTGCTATTATTTCCTATCAAATACCAAACAAGTAACTTAAATAAAAAATATTATTGACTACTTTTTTGTTTATATCGTGAAAAAAAAAAATAATGTCGATCGAAATTTACCGTTTGATGCATTCAATTTAGAAACAAGGAAATTTTTTTCTCAACAGCAACTTGAGTTTATGAATATTTAAATATACCTCCTCTCGAAATATAAAAAAGTAAATAAAGTTATATAGGAAGAAACAATCTTTGAAAAACACATACTGAGTGTTCCGAGCGAAGTACTAAAGTGTTTTGAAGATTAAATTCGTTGATTTTTCAAGTTGAATACAACAAACTGTTCAATCACCCAAAACCGTAACCCCATGAATTCCGAAAAAATTAACGTATTAAAAAAAAAACACAGTGTTAAAATTTAAAAATTATAAAAAATATTTTATATTCAATTTTTTTTTAATTTGACTTGAGAGGGAGGGGTGTTATTGCCTGAACCTCCTAATCCCTCGCCCACCCTCCAAAAATTTTCTGACTTCATGCTTTCCTTTTTTTTTTTCTAAATTCCATTTTGTCTCTTGTCTAAATGACTACAGAAACTGGAAAATACCTTAAATAATTTTAAAAAAAAAAAACTTTCAAATTGTCAATTATTTTTGCGACACCCTGTATCAAAAAGTAATTCAAGCTAGAATTAAAACGCGTTGTTTAGAAGTGCATCTATCATTCTTTTCTATTGCAACTAACAAAAAATATTCAAAAAATCATTACTATATACAAAGCCATTCACTTCCGGTGTATGGTGTATGTAGGCTGTTAACCATTCTTTCTCGTTGATTGGCCAGAGTCAGAGGTGGGCGAAGTCAGAGAGGAAAATTTAAAATTTCTGGTGAAATAATATGGATTTCGAAAAAAGTCTCTCTTGAATTGTATTTTTTTTAAATGTCTTTTTCGGCATTTGAGGCTATTTAGGCCCCCTTATTAATTTCAATTGATTGATATCCAATTCAATTAAAATAAATTTTTCGACTGGGACGGGATTCGAACCCTTGACCTTTGGCACCAGAAGCTACTACTTTATCTCTGTCAAGGGCATAAATTATTTTTAATTAAGATTAAAATTTTTTACAATCCTTTCTCTCGAACTTTTGAACTTGTTTACCTGCAAGTTTTTTTTTTTTTTTTGTTACCCCACCCTTCTGCCACAGGTCAAATTTCTTTCTCTTTCTTACAAAAACTTTTTGTTTGCTCCTTTGTTTAATTTAATTCTTTTTAAACTCATTACAAATCGTGCGATTAGTTTACTTATCCAAATAAGATTAAATTATTCAATCTTTGGTTTAAACTTTAATTAGATCTTCTCTTGACAGATTCCATTTAAACTCATCGTTGAAATTCAATTAAAAAAAAATTTTTTCTTGCATTTATTTATTTAAATGTAATATATATAGGGAATAATACTTCAAGATTTCATTTAAATGCCAACCGAAGCATAAGAAAACAATCTAATTATAAAATCAAGTTAATCTGAAAATTTTTCAACTTTTAATTGGCTTTTGAATTTGCGGTATCGCTTTTTGCTCACATTAATAATAATAATAATAATAAAATAGGAAATTCTATTCTAAGGACAATATAAAATTATAAATTCAAATTTTTTTAAATAATAAACTTAGATTTGTATAAATTTTATTATTATAATATAAAAATTAAAAAAAAAAAAAATTAGTGAAACGAGCCATTGTGGATGAAATGCCAAAATGTATAGATACTAAATAAATATTAAATGCCAACTTTTTTTTTTTGGATGATATCATTAAACTCGTTTCATCTAAATGATGCGAATCATGCATAAATTAAATATATAATTATTACAAGCTACTTGATTTTTTATCGATATATTTTTAAGATATTCGGTTTCAATTCATGTGTATTTAAAAATATCTGTTTTTATAACGTAGAAATTCAGGATTCTTGAAAAAATTATCCTAAGCAAACTCAAGTGCTTACATTTTTTATACCCTATTTGCTACAATACAGCCATGATACATTCTGAGTTTTAATTTGGGATGGAAAAGCGGCTCGAAAAGTCGATTTTTCGATTGTTTTGGAATCGACTTGATATTTTTCGATTCTCAGAATCGATTTATCATTTCTGAAGGTCGACTTTTCGACTTTCAAGTCGACTTTTTAAAAACTATAATTTGTGCTTAGGAGATACTCATGTAAATATTAAATATATTTATTTATTTTATAATATAAGATTTATTAAGTATTTAAACATTTTATTAAATATTACAACACACATAAATATTGTTTTCAATATTTTTATAAAATAATATTCTATCCAAAAATTGCCCTTGATAAGGCACCGAACATTAAAATAAAATATAAAATTTGAGTATGAAAATAAAACATTAAAATATTAAAATTGAGGAATTAAGAATACCACATATTTTCACTACTGATCATAGAAAACGTGTTGATTGGTGTGTTATATGTAGGTTTTAAAAGAAAGATGAAAGTCAATCAATGAAAAACGTACAATCTATATTACCAGAGGCGCCGGAACGAATTTGAATCAGGGGGGCAAAAAATTTTTTTAGAAAATTAAAATAATTTAATATGTTCAAATAGTATAAAACAAAAACAAATCTACTATAAAACTTTAAAAATTTTAAATAAAATCACAATTTTAATAAAATTAAAATTTTAAAAAATTTGGTAGTGATTTTTCAAAAATTTTTGGAAAAATTTGGAAAAAAATGAATTTTTTACTCTTTTAATTTAGAAGATTTTATTTTTCAAAAGTAAAAATATATCATTTTTAATAATAAATGAAATAAAAGAAGAAATTTTGCCCCCCTCTGCCCCCCTGTAGGAAGCCAGGGGAGGGCAATGTACCCTGCCCCCCCCCCCCAGTTCCGGCGCCTATGTATATTACCATTGGATACTAGAAAAAAGTCGAAGTCGTCCAGTGAGAATCGATTCTATTCGACTAGAAAAATTCTCAACTCGATTTTAAAAAGTCGATTATTTTCAGTAAAAGATCGATTCTTGACTCAAGTCAGAGTCGACTTTTCCATTCCTAGTTCTAATTTGGATTTAATAACAAAATTCAAAAATTAATGAATGCACTAGTCATTGGCATATTAGTTAAACGGTGTCTAAAATAGGACTTGCACAAAAGAACTGGTCTAAAATTTAAAGACTTATTTATTTCACAGTAAATGAATTAAGAATGCTGGGACGATTCAATTGGATTAATGGTTTATTTTCTCCATTAACCTTATTTATTTCAGTCTATTTGTTACTTCTATTGAAATAAATTTTTCTAGCTTAGGACGGGAAGCAAACCCTCAAGCATTATATCCTATTGTTAAATAAATGCGAATTAAAACCGAGTTAAAAGAAAAAAAAAAGTTTAGAATTATTCATTTTATTTTTGTAAATACATATATAACTTTAATTATCATAAATTATTTTATATGCTTTCAATGCATGATTCGCAATCCATGTTTATAAAATATTTTTTATTTTTTTATTTAATAGAAAACAAAAATATTTTTACTTTTGTACAAATGATATTTTGTACAAATCAATATGATAAATCTATATATGTTTAAGATAAAAACTTAGATTATAAAATATTTATTATAAACAAATATTAAAAAAATAATACTGTTTAATATTTCATCTTAGACATTAATATTTATTTATGTAAAAAAAGAAAAAAAAATAACAACTACACTCAACCACTTTTTTTTTTAATATTTGTTTTTATAAGTGTATAATTATTATAATATTGATTGTAATTTGTGTGAATTTTTTTTTTGTGTGTGTATGAGAAGAAAAAAAAAACAATAATCTCTTCCTGTTCCTGGTTATTTTATTTCCAAGATTTATTACCAATATCCAAGGATATATATTAAATCATCCGAGCTTGAAAATATAAAAAAAAGACTATCTGGTACATTTCCTCTTCGTCCAATTTTATTTTTTATTTACTTATAAAATTTGTATAGTTGATTTTTTTAATATTAGTATAAAAAATAATGTTCCTTAAATTGAAATGTTATTAAATTAAAAAAAAAAAAAAAATATAGAAATTTATATTTCGATTGCAACGAAATCTATTTTTTGGAAGAAAAAAAAAATGGTTTAAATAAAATTCTGTAAATATCTATATTTGTAAAACATTAAATTTTGACGCTTGATATTATAATATTTTATTAAATTAAATTTATTTCTTAACGTTGATAGAGTAAAAGCGATCTTTAAACACTTGTAAGTTTATCAAAAATTCGTAAAGCGGTCAGTTTTTGAATTTGAATAACTCAAGAGAGGGCATCACACTGTGCGTTAAAAACAGTCGAACAGTCTTCTCCAAGAGCTGAAGTTATTTTAAATAAAATTGAATTTAGAGGTGATATTAGAGGAAGGTAAAAACTTAGCATTTAATTTGCTGATTTTTTTTATATTTATTTATTTATTATAATACCTCCAGGGAGAATATCCATTACAGCTAACATCAAAGAAATTCATTAATATTAAATAATATTCCACATATGTTATTTTTTTTTTAGAAAAATTTTTAATTAACAAATTCAATTTGTTTATAATGAATAAAATTTAATTATTTTATTTTTATTAGCAATAACTCGTACTTTTTATTATTAATTAAAAACATGAAAGTTAATAATATCTCTTGTACTCTAAACAACAATATGTGATTTATTTATTTTATTTGATGTAATTTTATGTAAACTCCAGATTTATAAAATATTAATAAATTATATAAATATACAGTATATATATTTAAAAATTATAAATTAAAAAAATGTTTAATAAAAAAAAAAGACTAAGCTGTATTTTATAATAATTTATAGAATAAATTCTATATTATCTTTGGTAGAAAAATGAAATGCTTAAAATTTACACCCCGTTTTTTCATTAGGAGAGGAGAGAAATCAAGTGATTTATATTTCGAGGGGACTTTTATTAAAAATCAAGAACTTTAGAAAGGAAAATGAAGAATAATAAGGTGAGTACATATTAGAGAACGAGAGAAGTTAATAAATCTTATACTGGTATACTTCGTAATATATTTCGTGATATTTAGGTGAATAAATAATAATGTGGTTCAAGATAATTTATGTTTAAAGGCAGTATTTTATTTAATAGCACCATCCTTCATTCTTATTGACCAACAGATTCTTGTTAAAAATGTTAATTTCTAACTAAAAAGAAATCTCAGCAAATTTTGTTTTTTAAATATCAGGAAGATTTTTTATATCTGAAATTTATTTACTATATCAGTTGGTTTTCTAATTATCAGAAATAATACAATAAAAAGAAATTTAACATCTTCAGACCATTTATTTTTCAAATCTAACGATGATTGACTCTAAAGACAATACGGTACATTTAATTACCAAATAAATCCTAAAATAAATTTATAAAAAATAAATATTCGTACTTTTTTACTTTCTCTTACCAGTATGAAATATATATAGAGAAAGTATTCGATTCATGTCCAAAATTCGATTTCGAGATTTTGATGGATCTTCACGTTTTTTTAATTATTCATCTTGTTTGTAATTAGATAGAGATCACGAGTTACCTGATTTGGCTGAATTTGAACCAAGATTTGTCAATAATAAAATTTATTTGCTTCATTCAAAATTATATGGTACTTGTGCCCAAGAAAAGAAAATGTCCAAATAAATTCAGGCTGAAACGTCTTATTCTGGGAGTTTTATTGAACCTCGAGCATTCCAATTTGGCTGAGATCTCCGATTCATCTATGATCTTGGGCTCAGTACTAGACTTTTATCTGCTTGTTTGCCTCTCTATCTGTCAAATTCTTTAATTTTTTTGGTGTCACTTGTCTTTAAAAATGTCATTTATTTTTTACCAACATTCATATTCATTCTTTGTTCCCAATACTTAATAAAAAAAAAAAAAATACATTCCCTTGTTGTGTATTTTTTATTTTAGTGGCATTCGTTGTCAGCCTATTCAGTTCCCGACATTGACAATAACAAACAGTGCATCGAACTCTGTGATTCAAAGAGGTCAATTCGACTTTATTTTAATTTTTTGTATATTAGGATTTATTTATTTTCCATTCCAGAAGCAAAAAATCTCTTATTCGAAAAATAATTTATTTACATTTACATTAAGCAAAAAAATTGTTTTTCTTTAATATTTTCTTTTAAAAAAAGGAAAGAAAAATATGGAAATAAGGAGTCTAAAAAAAAAAAAGAAAAGTAAATACTATACTAATACTAAATTTTTATTGATCACTTCTGCTCACACAAAAAGTTTTCCCCCACAATTATTATTTAGTGTCTTTTTAGTTTTTTTTTTATTTAATAATTTAATTTTTTAAATAATTTAATAAGTTAAGATCACCTCTCAATATGCATATTCTCCATTACATGCATCCTCAACACAAATACAGCAGCTAAGGAACGTTTCATGAGGCAAATGGATATTCATTATAGCTTCGCAATAACCAGGATGTCCACAAACTCTTATTGTTTGCACCGTATCGTAAACTGGAAAGTGGAATATTTTCAAAGCTTAGTTTATTTAAATTAAAATTATAACAGTTATTAGATGGGGACGGCAAAACTCGCTGAAAATAAACTAGCCGAAACAAAAGTCGTCCAAAAAAAAAAATCTCGCCAAAGAAAAACCCGCCGAAAGGAAAAACTTGCCGAAAATAAACTAGCTTAAAATTTTTCCAAAAGTTCCAAAATAAAATATTTAGAAAAATGCTTTTGAAAATTTTATTTTAAATTTGATGAAATCCCGACCTAGTTGTTTCGGACCGGTGCAGTTAGAAAGCCAATTATTGAAATTTTCAAAGTGCGACACTATTTTTGTAGAGCAGTTTATTAATAATATTACTAAATAAAAATTAACCATCTTAATATACGCTCTATCCGATCGCAAGTACATAATTGCTTAAATTGTAATGTGATTTTTTAATTTTTTAAAAAGAAACACTTTTTTTATAAAGAATAGCTTACTTTTTGTTACTAGAGTGTTGCACGCATCCCATCCAGGTCCGCAGTCAACAGGGTATTGTTCTTCCATTGTAGTACAGTTCATAAATACAGGGGAGACATCTTGACATGAATAACACATGAGAGCTGAAAAAAATTGCACCAGATTGCATCAAATCTTCACAATCTGTATATAGTATACAACAGAGAGAAATATTGGATTCATGTTACAAATTCGATGTGAATATTTTGACGGATATACACGTTTTATGGTCCCCTGTGTCCAAAAAAGTGAAGGTAACCCTCTGAGACGTAACACGAAGCTTTTGAACAAAATCATCCAGAGTACTAGTACTTTACTGATGTACAGTGAGGGACAATATTAAAATCTACCCATGTTTTTTCTACTTGTGATTATTTAGATAATATTATATATAAGGCCTATATTATATATTTTTTAATGGAAACTTTCATGGTTCAAACTCCAATAAATATTTTCATTTTCTTTTATAAAAAGAATAAAATAATCACAAGAAACGCATGGGGGCACCTAACTTTGGCGTTCCCTGTACTTTGTCAGTTTTTTTTCCGATTTTCTTAAAATTGGCTCAAATGATTTTGATTAAAATTCAAAAATCAATTATCTTTTAGATACTCTTTAAAATGTATTTGTGACCGTCCAAATGAAAAGGTACCAAATCTTCATCGTGGTCAAAATTGAATTTTTATGATTTCTGTACAGAACACATCCTGCTGAGCAAGCCTGTCTTTTTAGAATTTTTTTATCATTATTTGTTTGGATGATATGAATTTTTAAAATTTTGGTTATGAAAAACATAGTTTTGAGAAAAATGAGTTCAAAGTTTGTTTTGTCTCTTTTCTCTTATCTCACCCTATATCTTGTTTTTTTTTTTTTTTCAATTTTTTTATATATAATACATCGATTCTGATGAATCGAATATTTCATCATATAAGATGAAGAACTAGAGAATCGGAATCAGTAATAAAAAAAAATCAATTTTTTTGGACTTTTTTATTAAATCGGCTCGTGAAAATTTAGCCCAGTGAAGATTTGGTACCTTTTCATGTGGACGGTCACATTTTCATTTTGCCCTCAAAATTGTTTGAAGACCACTTTACTCTTGTCCTAAATATATATCGACACAAAAAAATCTGGTGTGACAAGCACAGCACACCAGATTTTTTAAATTCGAATTATTTTTCCTAAACTCCAAAAAAATATGAAATTAACATAAAAAATAAAATGAATTTGACAATACCATATGTTTGAACAGCACAACTCAACAAACAACAGAGAGCAAAAAGTAACTGCCGCATTTTTGTTTTATTATATAATCTATATATAAAATAAATATATCATTTACTAACAAAGATATTGATTAATATGTCATATAGTAAAAAGAATCTGTCTTTTAAATATACATTATCAAGTTGTTATCTTTGTAAGATAATGAAAAGGTTAAAGAAAAAATTATACTATAATTATCATTATTATTAAAACAGTTTAAATTGCTATTAATTACTATTGATAAATTTAAGAATTTTTTTTATTGAAATATAACGTCATCATATTTAAATTAACGAATTGGAAAAAAAATGGATTGACTTAAGTTTTGCACTCTTGAATAATCTAATTTGATATTTTATCATAATAAATCATTAAAAAATCTCATTTAATAAATCTCTCAAATCAGACAATATATATTTTAAGAGATACTGATAAAAAATTAAATATGTCTGAATATTTTTATTTACGTCAGAAGATGATTTAAAAATTTTTTGAGGTATTTTCCGAAATACGTATTTTGATAAAATAATATTGAATTTATCTTACAAAGGTCACACATTTACGCTGAATTTTTCTTTGGGTGTTAAGGATCGACTTATTCCAAATGTCAGCCTTAGCTTGGGAAACTCACAAGAGCTGAGTCTCTGAATTAGAAGTTTTTAGAGAAAAATAATCCGAAAATGATTAATGAAACATGAAATTCGTGGAAAGTCATAAATAAATCTGATAATTTTCCAACTGTTGTTACCATGGCAATTTTGAGAGCAAAATGAGAATATACGACATTTGAAAGAGCATCTAAAAAATAATTGATTTTTGAATTTTAATCAAAATCGTTAGAGTTAATTTTGAGAAAATCGAAAAAAAAAAAAACTGAAAAACTACATCAGTAAAGTACTAGTACACTTTGGATCAGTAAAGTACTAGTACTCTTTTGTTCAAAAGCTTCGTGTCACGTCCCATGTGGGTACCTAATTTAAATATAAAATTTCAACCTCTAGCTCTTTTCGTTCTTGAGATATTTTGTTCAAAGACACTCAGACACACAGAAAGAAAGACAGGCCATGTCGCGAAAACCACTTTTTGGATTCTGGGGACCTCAAAACGTGAAGATCTATCAAAATATCGACATCGAATTTTTGACATGAATCCAATTCTTATATATTTTAACATAAAAAGGTAAGAGAAAGTACAAATGAAATTTCAGGAAATCCATCCATAAGCAGTTGAGGAGAAATCGCAATCCTCTCGGTTAATAAGAACTCAAATTGACGAATTGAAAAAAAAAATTCGATAAAAAATTCAAAGCCTTTGCAACTTGAAAACATCGATTTGAGTAAAAAAAAAATTCTCTGTTCTTGGACCAGGGTCCATATAATTTTGTATGAAGCAAATAAATTTTATTATTGACAAATCCTGGTTCAAATAACCAAAATTAAAATTAATGAATACGATAAGGCAGGTGACAACAATATCAAAATTTTTGTAGTTTTTTTTTTTTTTTTCAATTATTTGCTTTTTGATCTTTTGCCTTATAATTTTTTTCCGAATCAGATTTATAAAATAAAAAAAAAAAAAAGATTTCTCTCGTTTTTTGTTGGCTACTGGACTTTATCTGTTTGTTTGACTCTCTATCTGTCAAATTCTTTAATTTTTTTGGTGTCACTTGTCTTTAGAAATGTCATTTATTTTTTACCAACATTCATATAAGCTTTGTTCCCAATACTTAGTAAAAAAAATACATTCCCTTGTTGTGTATTTTTTATTTTAGTGGCATTCGTTGTCAGCCCATTCAGTTCCCGACATTGTCAATAACAAACAGTGCATCGAACTCTGTGATTCAAAGAAGTCAATTCGACTTTATTTTATTTTTTTGTATATGAGGATTTATTTATTTTCCATTCCAGAAGGAAAAAAATATTTTATCCGAAAAATAATTTATTTACATTTACATTAAAAAAAAAATTGTTTTTCTTTCATACTATATTTTACGCTCAAAAAAAGGAAAGAAAAATATGGAAATAAGGAGTCTAAAAAAAGTAAATAATACTAATTTCTAAATTTTTATTGATCACTTCTACTTTCACAAAAAGTTTTCACCTACAATTATTATTTGCAGTCTCTATAGTCTTTTTATTAATTAAGTTAAGATCACCTCTCAATTTGAATATTCTCCATTACATCCATCTTCAACACAAATGCAGCAGCTAAGGAACGTTTCATGGGGCAAATGGATATTCATCATAGCTTCACATAAATCAGGATGTCCACATACTCTTATTGTTTGCACCGTTTCGTAAACTGAAAAATTGAATATTTTCAAAACTTACTTTATTTAAATTAAACATTTTATTAGATAAAAATACCCAATTAGTATGTTTAAAAAATATCCATTCAAAGAAAAAAAATTGAATAATTTACTAGTAGCTATAATTGATATTCTTATTATAAATACAGAAAATACAAAATTTTTTCCGATTAATTGTGCTAATTGTATCAAATTGTTTGTATAAAATATTAATTAATTAGTCTCTTAACTTAAATATTTAATTTTTATGGTAAATTAACACAATTGGACCAGGAAAATTTTGTATTGATATTTAAAAATAATAATATAATACATATACAAAATAGAGATAATTTTTTAGGGAGAAAAAACTTCGAACCAAAGAACTGCCCATTTTGAATTCTTGTTTTCCTGTTCACAAACCTGCTGAACGCCACCTAACACAAAGAAAAAAAAATTAAATTTTAATATTTTTACAAAGTTGATGACAGATCTTGATGCAGTGAGAACTAAACACGGATGCCTTCTCTAATATCTTTATTTCATATAAAATTTATAAATGAATATATTCATTAGGACCGTATCTATTTCAATTGATTGGAGCCTATTCAATTGAAATAAATTTTTGTCATGAGACGAGATGCGAACCCCTGATGTGTAGAACAAGAAGTAAGAATTCTACTATTGTGCTACGGCGCGCCGTCCGCCACATTAAACATAAAAAAAAAGAAAAAAAAATGGGAAATAAAATTTCTTGAATTGAAAAACAAAAAACTTAAACAGGTCTATTCTCTAAAAACAGACGTTAAAATTTAAAATAAACAAATGGGTGTTAAAAAGTAATGTAAAAACAATCAGCGTTAAAAAAATGCTATTCTCTAAACAAAGTTTTAACAGCGACGTTAACATGTTGCTTTTATTTCAAAGCTATCAAAATCCTAACCTTACTTTTTAGGTTAAGGACGTCATTTTTATTTTAAACACGACGTTAAAATATTAAAAGGACCCCTTAGACATGACATTAATTTTTAACACTACTTACTAAATGTTAACTTTTTGGCTTTAAATTTTTGTTTACAGAATAGCTATTTGAGTGAGATGTGAGAAAGTGATTTTGAATAGGATTTTTTAACGCTGATTTTTTTACAATACTTTTTAACACCTATTTGTTTATTTTAAATTTTAACGTCTGTTTTTAGAGAATACACCTGGAAGTGAGATAAAAAAATATTTTATTTTTAATAAGTCTTGGTAAAGAAGTAGAATAATGCTATTTTTTATGAAGTTATCTCGTATAAAATCTCATAAGAAGAAACCAAACAGAATGGAATAGGAAATAATCTTTAAACTGATTTTAATATTTTTTTTTTTTTTTTTAGAAATAAACAGCCTTTATTATAAAAATAAATAATATAAATATAATTTATAAAATATTCACAAAATAATCTGAAGTGTTAAAGAATATAACTGATCAATCTCGAATTAGAGTTCATTGCTTTCAAGATCACTGAATTTAAACTTAATCTAAATAAATATTGGTTTTATCGAGATTATTAAACAACGTTATTGAGAGATAGAGATAAGACCACTCAATTCGAATATTCTCCGTAACATGCATCCTCTACACAATCACAGCAGCTAAGAAACAAACACCTCGTGAGGTAAATGGTTATTCATCATGGCCCCGCCATGACCAGGATTTCCACATTATTATTCACTTATTGTCTGCACAGTGTCGTAAACTGGAAATGGAATATATAATAGTAAATAAAATGATGTAGAAATTATCTGTTATTAATATTATCCCTCCGCCAAAATAAGTGGCAATTAGTAAATACTAACTTTAATTATCTATTTGTATACAATAAAATACACCCCCCCCCCCCCCCCCCAGTATGTCATTTTTAAAATAATTTAAGTATGGATGAAGCTAATTTCCGCACTGGTAGTGGCGTTCACTAGTTTCCCGAGCTATATGCCGACCCCAAAGTAAAAGAAGATGAAAGATTCTACAGTAAAAGCAGGGCCGTAGCCAGAAAATAATTTCGGGGGGGGGGGGGGGGGGGGGGGTTGATTTGGTGGAACAGTAGAAAATCATAAAATCGTTTTAATAAAATAAATAAAATGGTGTTACTTATCATATATATTTATTAGAAAACCATTACCAGAATTTTGTTTGTAGTGATTGATTAACTATTATGTTGTGTATAACAACAAAGTAAGACGGGCGCACTAAAATAAATATCTTTTTTTTATTTCGGGGGGGGGGATCAATCCCCCTTGATCCCCCCCCCCTAGCTTCGGCCTTGAGTAAAAGAGATCATTACATAAAGTAATATTGCCGAGTCATACGAACAAACTCCTGGAAATATTGCTCAATATTGAGTAATGTTGCCCAGCAATCATTGCCGGTCACACATTGCCGTGAAAATATTGTTCGTGCACAGGCCCCTTTAAGATAGCCTAATACATTAAATTAATTAATGTTTTACCTAAATATTATATTGCAGATGTTCGTTTATTTTACCTTTTTTTGGAACGAAGTTCTTTAACGCGGCCTACGCAGGTTGAATTGGGAGAAAATGTAACGTAACAAAAACGCGTTCCTAACAAAAATGCGTTCCCTGCGACCCAGCAAAGTCGGAGGAAGGCAAGATTAGCCAGTCTTGGCGAGGCCATCCCCACCTTCTCCTTTTCTTTATTTCCTTCTATCTACCGTAGACGGGAATATTAAATTATATTCTGAGTTGAAAAAAAGGCGTGAGGAATTTCGTTCCTGCCGGGTGTCCTACGACCCCACACGTTTGCTTTTTTTTACCAATTTTAACATTTTATTCAGACTTTTGTAATGATCCTGATCTTCAAACGTTTAGAAAAGTATTAAAAACCTTGATAATTTGAAGGTGGATATTTATGAAGAATACTTTTAAAAAAGAGCCAAGTAGATATTCTAGGATTGATAAAACTGACATTTGGGACCATCTTCACAGCTAGAAAGATATCACATTTTTTTTTTTATAAATTACATAGGTCTTACATTTAGAAAAAAAGTTATATAAAATACCCCCTGTTTATATGAATTTTTCTAATGAGATATTTTTGCATCCGCTTGTAATACAGCTCTGAAGGCGGTTCTAAATGTTACCGAGACTTCAGCAGTAACCTTAAATAAATATCTGCTTGACTCTTTCTTGAAAACACTGGTCTACAAAAAAGTGTCACTCGGAAAATTTTATTCAATTTTTTATTTATTTATTTTTTTTTTAAATTTAATTTCTGACTACAGACACTCAAGAGGAAAAAACAAATTTAAAATATATCACCAATTAATTAATAAAATACGTCAATAGTTTAAGTCAAATATTGAAATTTTCAAAGTGCCACACTATTTTTGTGGAGCATATTACTAAATAAAAATTAGCCATCTTAATATACGCTCTATCCGATCGCAAGTACATGTTACTCCTCTCCTACTCAAAATCACCCACCTTTATAATTCCAAATTGCTTAAATGGAAATTTCGCTTTTTAATTTTTTAAAAAGAAGCACTTTTTTATAAAGAATAGCTTACTTCTTGTTACTACAGTGGTACACGCATCCCATCCAATTCCGCAGTCAACAGGGTATTGTCCTTCCATCGTAGTACAATTCATAATTACAGGCGAGACATCTTGACATGAATAACACATGATAGCTAAAAAAATTGTTCCAGATCCAAATCTTCACAATCATTATTATTATTAATTCGAATTATTTTTCTAAACCAAAAAAATATAAAATTAACATAAATAAAATTAATTTGACAATACCATAAGTTTGAAGAGAACAACTCAACAAACAACAAAGAGCAAAAACAAACTGCCGCATTTTTGTTTTATAAATAAATGTATAATCTTCTAACAAAGATATTGATTAATATGTCATATAATAAAAAGTATCTCCCCTTTTTAAATAAAATTTATCAAGTTGTTATCTTTCTTTGTAAGATAATGAAAAGTTTAAAGAAAAAAATATGGTGTGACTGGCGCACAGCACACAACTTTCTCTTACCTTCGGTAATCGAAAGCTGTGTTCTGTGCTTGTCACACCAGATTTTTTGTGTCGACATGTATTTAGTTTCCGACAGTACGGTACATTCGATTTTCAAGATGTACAATTTATAAGTACCCTATGGCAAAATATTTATATTTTGTTACCATGGCAACCATTTCTCCTATCTTTTCTATGGAGAACAAGAGTAAAGTGGTCTTCAGAAGATTTCAATCACAAAATGAGAATATACATTTTGAAGAGAATCTAAAAAATAATTGATTTTTGAATTTAAAAAAAAAATCGTTGGAGCAAATTTAGAGAAAATCGAAAAAAAACTGAAAAAGTGCATCAGTAAAGTACTAGTACTCTTTGGTCGATTTTGTTCAAAAGCTTCGTGTCACGTCCCATGGGGGTGCCTAACTTAAATATAAAATTTCAACCTCCTAGCTCTTTTCGTTCTTGAGATATTTTGTTCACAGACAGACAGACACAAGACAGATCATATCGCGAAAACCACTTTTTTGGATTCAGGGAACCTCATAACGTGTATATCCATCAAAATCTCGACATCGAATTTTTGACATGAATCCAATACTTTCTCTCTCTATATATATTAACATATATATAGAGGTAAGAGAAAGTAAAAATTAAAATTACTATATCATTATTATTAAAACAGTTTAAATTGTTATTAATTACTGTTGATAAATATATTTTTTTATGAAATAGAACGTCATAATATATTAATTAACGAATTGGAAAAAAAAGGATTGACTTAAGTTCCCCACTCTTTGAATAATCTAATTTGATATTTTATCATAAAATTCATTAACAAATCTCTCATATAAGACAATATTTAGAGATACTGATAAAAAAAATTTTTTTTTTTTTTTTTTTTTTTTTTTTTTTTGGCGGGCGGCCCCCGCCAGCCAGCCATCTTTATATAAAAAATTTTATAAAAAAAATACCACATTTTATAAAAAATTTTAAATATGTCCTAATATTTTTATTTACCTCAGGAGGACAATTAAAAAAAAAAAAAATTTATGCTATTTTCTTAAATAAATATTTTGATAAATAAACTATTAATTGTGAATTTATCCTACAAAAGGTCACGCATTTACCGGGAATTTTTCTGTAATCTGTTAAGGTTCAACTTAGGCCTACTTCCGAAATCAATCCCAATGTCAGCGGATGGGAAATTCACAAGAGCAGAATTCAAAGTTTCTAGACGAAAAAAATCCAAAAATGATTCATGAAACATGAAATTCGTGGAAACTCATAAATAATTCTGATAATTTGCCAGCTGTTGAGGTTATTTCATGGACATTGTTCAAGTTGATCAGAATTGAGAAACTTCCATAATA
The DNA here is from genome assembly GCA_023213315.1 of Euborellia annulipes. NCBI lineage: Eukaryota > Metazoa > Arthropoda > Insecta > Dermaptera > Anisolabididae > Euborellia > Euborellia annulipes. Next base: position 1,056 of record JAKCPI010013068.1, on the reverse strand, counting down.
CATCAATGGTTTCTTTTGTACTTCTATTAATACAAGGGAAAGTCACGCGTCATTCACTATTGAATTCCTCCCCCTCACCGAAATCTATTTTCCCACCATCGAAAATGTCAATTACCTTCCCTTTTCTCCTCTTATCTGGAGATTTCAACTCCTCGAGCAATGTTAATATTATCTATGCTTGAGAAATTCAGATTTTATCAAATAATAAATTGGCCTGAGATTGAATTTTTCACAAAAGCATCCATCGTCCATATCCCTTCTCTTCCCCTCTCTTTTGGGAGGTGCATAGAGGTTCTTATTAAAATAAAAATATCCCCGTCATTTTTAAAGAGTTTTTTTTCGGGGTAATATGCAATTTGAATAAACTAATATTTATTCAAAAATTTCGCATCTAAATAAAAGATTTTTTTATTTGCAAATCAGCCACTTATTCAATTCAATCTTAATTCACCTATTGAAATTAAAATAATAAATATTAAAGCGAAAATTTTTTTAATAAAATATGCTTTTATCCAAAAAGATCAAATACTCATAATTAATGGGTATAAATACGGGGGGCATGACCAGTGCCAGATTAAACAAGATGGAGGCCCCTAGGCCGACGAAATCTTGGGGACCTGTCAGCTAATAATTTTACCAATTATAATTTTATTACACAACAGTTTAAGGCCCCCCTCCCCCTGAAATGTTCAGAATGTTCCCACGGGGCTCGTGGAAAAAACATCTGTTGTAGGTGATAGCATAATCAGGACTCCTAAGAAGCCTGACTGAATTGTTATTCTTTGTATTTATTGATTTTAGTGAATGAATGTAATTAATTATACACAATTAAAAGATATTGTTTAAATGTTATCCTAGTTAGTTATTTATTTTAATTATAAGATATAACATTTTGTGGCGACGAGGATGGGATTCGAACCTGACGCGTGCACATCTGTACGATTCGTTTGATATAATAATACCCTTATGGAAACCAGCCGAAGGAAATAATGAAAGTGAAGCATATAAAACAATAGGAAGCGGAAGCAGCATTAATGTAGAGACACATGAAGAGAC
>JAKCPI010013067.1:0-10798 GCA_023213315.1 Euborellia annulipes | reverse complement strand
TGCCCCACACCCCGAAATTTTTAATTCTTCTGTTTCTTCAAATAAAAACATGCTTTTTTTAGGATTTAAAATTCTTCAATCGAATATCTATCAAGGGGATTTAAAAGTTTAAAGATTTTATTGTGCAATTGCCCCACCCCCGAAATTTTTATTTTAAAATTCTTGATTTTTTTGGTGGGTCCCTAATCCTTCTGATTTCATTTGCATGCCCGTTGGCTCCGAATCAGTTTATTAAAAGGGAAATTGAGGCTTACATCTAACCCGTAATAATTTCTCATGGCCTTCAAAACCCAGAAGCCGGGCGGGGCGAATACTCAAATTTTAAACTTGATTCATTGTATTTTCATTTGAAGGCAAAAACAATATGGGCTTTAAAAATTAAGAGAAAAACTACTGATCACGTATCAAGAGACGCCGCCCGCCAGGGCCACAAGGTTGAATGGGCGCGCATGAAGCCGCGCCTTTCTCAACTTGTTTAAAAATAAGACTCTGACCAGTCTGGCAACGTCGCATAAAATAATACTCTTTTCTCGCTGTCAGCCATCTCATGGCTGGGGTTTAAACCAACAGTAAAACCTCTTACGTTCTGTTGATTAAACCCTAGCCATGAAAGTGGCTACATAATCGACCGAAATGTCGCTATGGGTTCTTTAATAAAGAAATAAAACTAGCTGACTCAACTCGCTAACATATAATACAGGGGCGTATACTAAAAATTTTTTTCGGGGGGGGGGCTGAACTCAAAAAATTTTTCTGCGGAAAAATTTTTTCTTTTGCGGAACCAAAGTTTTCCATCGTGCGAAAAAATTTGCGCTGATGTCTGCATATCCCTATATAGGTATAAGTGTTTGGGAAATTTCGGGGGGGCGGGCCCCCTCGTCCCCCACTTATATACGCCACTGATATAATAATTAAGACGTTTAAATTTTGTGTGTAACATTTCACAGCAATGCAAAAAAATCTCCGAATATTTAAATTAAATAGGAGCCCAGGGACTTTGCGGCCAGGAGATTAAATAAAAAAACTTTTTATTTGATTTGTTTGCCAAACGTTTCGGTCGCCAATCACGACGGAAGCGAATTTCTTTGTCGTATCCGTTTTTTTTTTTCAGCCCAAAAATATTGTTAATTTGTCCTGATGAAGGTCGTGATTGGCGGCCGAAACGTCGGCAAATAAAAATTAAATAAAAGATTTTTTTATTTAATCTCCTGGCTGCAAAGTCCCTGCGAATCTGAGTAAATCTCCACAGCCAAAAAACATCAATTTGGTAAATAGGAACCGTTTTAGATCATATTTTCTATGAAAATTTTATTATCTCTATTCTATCTCCTAAAACTAGAGGCAATTTCTTTGTCGTATCCGTTTTACTTTCTCTTACCTATGTATATATGTAATATATATATAGAGAGAAAGTATTGGTTTTCATGTCAAAAATTCGATGATCGAGATTTTGATGGATCTTTACGTTTTGAGGTCCCCTGAATCCAAAAAATCTAGTGTGACTGGCGCACAGCACACAACTTTCTCTTACCTTCGGTAATCGAAAGTTGTGTACTGTACTTATCACCCTGATTTTTTGTGTCGACATATATTTAGTTCCCGACAGTACGGAACATATGAATTCAGATGTAAAATTTATAAGTATGGGAAAATATTTATATTTTGTTACCATGGCAACCATTTCTCCCTATCTTCCCTATGAAATACAAGAGTAAAGTGGTCTTCAGAAGATTTCAATCACAAAATAAGAATATACATTTTAAAGAGCATCTAAAAAATAATTGATTTTGAATTTTAAAAAAAATCGTTGGAGCAAATTTTGAGAAAATCGAAAAAAACTGAAAAGTGCATCGTAAAGTACTAGTACTCTTTGGCCGATTTTGATTAAAAAGCTTATTTTTCCGGTCCCGGAGGGTGTTTAACTTAAATATAAAATTTCAACCTCCTAGCTCAATTCCTTCATGCTTAAAATTGAACACACACACACCCACACACACACACACAGACAGACCATGTCGCGAAAACCACTTTTTTGGATTCAAAGGGACCTCAAAACGTGTATATCCATCAAAATCTCGACATCGAATTTTTGACATGAATCCAATACTTTCTCTCTATATATATATTACATATATACATAGGTAAGAGAAAGTAAAAAGTGATTTTCGCGACATGGTCTGTCTGTGTGTGTGTGTGTGTGTGTGTGTTCAATTTTTAAGCATGAAGGAATTGAGCTATGAGGCTGAAATTTTATATTTAAGTTAAACACCCCCCGGGACCGGAAAAAATAAGCTTTTAATCAAAAATCGGCCAAAGAGTACTAGCACTTTACTGATGTACTTTTTCAGTTTTTTTTTCAATTTTCTCAAAAATTCGCTCCAACGATTTTTTTAAATTCAAAAATCAATTATTTTTTAGATTCTCTATAAAATGTATATTCTCATTTTGCGATTGAAATCTTCTGAAGACCACTTTACTCTTGTACTCCATAGAAAAGATAGGAGAAATGGTTGCCATGGTATCAAAATATAAATATTTTCCCATACTTATAAATTTTACATCTTGAATTCAATTGTACCCTACTGTCGGGAACTAAATATATGTCGACACAAAAAATCTGGTGTGACAAGCACAGTACACAACTTTCGATTACCGAAGGTAAGAGAAAGAGTTGTGTGTGTGCGACAATCACACCAGATTTTTTTTCAGCCCAAAATTAATAAAAGTTGACTCATGAAGTGAAGGGAACTTTTAAAAATTTTGTTGTCTTTATGTTAATAAATATTAAAGAGAATCTATTAAAATGGATTCTAAAAAAATGACAAGGGGTGGGCGGGGATGACAAGATAAAACCCCCCTACTTAATGAGTTTGTTTCTAAATATAAAAGCAAGCCTTAAAATAAATTGACAAAAATAAACCCCTTAAAAATCCATCAAGTAGTTTCAGAATTAATGCATTATAAAGGAAAAGTTAAAATTAATTCTCTCAATATATGAGTGGTGCAGAGCACAAGTGGACCTAGTCCAAAAGTAAACAATTTTCTTTTTTTTTCCCTTTTGGGATAGTAAATTATGGAAGTTATTCGGTGTAATAATGAACCATGTCCGAATTTCAATACTAATCCTCCAGAGTGCAGAAGTTCCTTAATGCAAAAAATAAAATAATATTATATATATATATATATAATAGCGGAGTGTCCGTCTGTCCGTCCTTCCGTCTGTCTGTCTGTCCGTCTGTCACCCTCTGTTTGACCAACTTCTCGTTGGAATTTTTGAAACGTAATTTAGCAGTAATTTTTTTTTTTTTTTTTTTTTTTTTTGGACGTTATGAAGAGCCCAGGAAAAATACTCGGGTTCCGAAATTCCTATAATTTTTGAGTTATTAATTTCTAAAGTTACGATTTCTCCTATAGGAATTGTATAGAGAAATATTTATATATTCTTTGCATTTGTGTATTCTATGAATGTAAACATATCCTCAAGCAGGCACTGGTTTGTAATACGTATTTATAATTTTCTTTTCGCCCTTGGGGCTTGGTGTAGGGGTTAGCGTGCTAACCTCGTATACCAAACGTCCGGGTTCGGACCCCAGGCTGTCCGATGATTTTATTTAAGCCATTTGGATACTAAATGGCTTAAATAAGAATGCCTGGACCCCCCAATATGTACATTAATCAAAACGGGTATCATTTAAAGTCTTAAATGGCCTAAGTTGCCGAAAAGACTGTGTATATGTGAGTGTGAATGAGAAAATAGTGTGAATATTTTTTATAAAAAAGTTCCGCATAACCTGTACTAAATTTTGACAATTTTGCGAGTGAGTGAAAATTATAATATTTAATGTTAAAAATTTTTATTACATCCAAAAAAAATCGGAGATGCAATTATTTATTGCCTAGAGTCGAGGTGAAATCGCCTCGCTTTTCTGATTTATATAAAAGCGAGGAAATACTTTTCACTTAAATAAAATTTCTTTTGCTTTTTCCTTGTTCGGTGTCGAGTCGCTCCCGCGACTCTTGATTAATAATGTATATAAAATAATTAATTACTAAATAAATTGTTGCCATAGGCCCTGAGAATGAGTGCGACTAGCACTCGAAACGTCGGCAACAAAATATAGTTTTTTATTTCACCTGGCTGCTATTCCCGCGAAGGCTCCCGCCCTTTTTTTCCATTTGAGTATTTACAGCCATCCAACTCAAGAAAATTTTTATGATTATAAAATTTAAAATGTGAACTTGCAAGTTAAAGTATAAATAAAGTTCTTAAGGTTGTTCGGATAGTACATCGTAAGTCATAATAGAATCTAAATTTTTTTTTATAATAAAATTAAAAATTTGAATGCCAAAATTCCTTATTATAATTTAGTCGTGACCTATCATAGTTTATAATTGGATTAAGTTAATAATTTAATTACCAAAAATAATAAATGAATGACTTTTGACTTGAGCACTATTTCACGTAATATAGAACTGGCAACATTGCATTCATCAACTATCTATTTTAAATCTTAAAAGCCTTAAATTTTATTTTATTTAATATATTACAATGTTTAATGCAAATCAGTTTAAACACAATGGACGATTTGCGAGAAAAAATATCGTAAAATTGAGAAAAAAAATGTAACTGACATCGAGAAAAGACACTTATGTTATGCGACGTTGCCAGGCTGGTCTGACTCTCGATGCTTCCTTATTTTTAAATATTGGCGACTGTCATTTTGGAGAATTTTTTTGACTTTCTTGTTAAAATATCTTTAAAAGCGTTGGGCAGAAACTTTTGATTTTATTTTTAACGTATTCCTCGGAAGTGAATTGATAAAATGTAAGTTTTTTTGTTTTTGTAAATGATGCATATATGGGCTATATAATTCGATATGTGTGCGTTTCGTCGTTATTCCCCATAGGCTACATGTTAAATTTCAATTTTTTAAAAATTAATTACACGATAACCCTGGGTCAGATCTGCTTCAAAATTTTATTTTATACGTATGTGATAGTGATTAATAACATATTAAAAAATTACCTTTTAATCTAACAAAGTGCTTTAATGTCCGAACAACCTTAATAATTGCTGAGATGTAAAATAAATAAATGTTGTCCTATATTTTATTTATTTTATTTATTTTTTTTCAAAAGAGAAAAAGTAGGGACGTGGTTCACTTTTGCTATAAATCTATAATTAATTGTTGTTGACATAAACCCACAAGTTAGATGAATTTTTGGGAGGGAATCAAAACTTTATATATATTTTTTTGTGCATTAACTTTAAAATCAAAGTTTTTTAATTAGAAACACAAGATGGTTGTCAAAGAGGCAGAGAGCGTGAAATCAAGGGATTGGCCGGCCATTGGAATGGAGGGGAGGGGGGGGGATGGTTGATCCCTCAACGTCCGAATGTCTGCTCAAAGAACGCCCACAGGCATCCAAGAAGCAGCGAATTCGATCGTCCGGCAAAGAGGCCAGCAGACAGTTAATAAATGATTTGCCAGAGATGGACATCCACATTTCATGGATGAGTGAATTGTAGTTGTTCGATGATAACGAAATTGAAAGGAAAACAAAAATCTGATGTGACTGGTCGCACAGCACTTTCTCTTACACTTTGTACTGTGCTTGTCATACCAGATCTTTGGTGTCGAGATATATTTAGTTGCTCTTAGCGCTTGACCAGGCGATTCATAGATGCAGCGGCGTATCTAGCCTTAGAGGCGAAGCTCAACTGGGGCGCCGTTTATTGTTCGACTTTTTTTGTGATTTTCTCTCTGATATAAAACGAATTTATATATCAGGATAGGTGAAAAGGTGAAGAAAATCTGCAGCTAGTTGTTTTTCATTATTTTATTCCCACCACGTTGACGTTTCGATCCCGGTGTATGTACACACCCACCTGTTCTGAGGATGATCTGCAACCAGGATCGAAACGTCAACGTGGTGGGAATAAAATAATGAAAAACAACTAGCTGCAGATTTTCTTCACCTTTTCATCTATCCTGATTAAACTACCAGCTATATAAGCCCTACGTATCTACTCATTTCAAGAATTTACCAGTATATATTATGAGATTTCAAAAAAATCTGGAGAGCCCGATGCGCGAGGAGCACTAAAAGCTTGATGCGCCTGGGGCAGAGGGGGAGCGCCCCCCCTCGCGCCCACCTGGATACCCTAATGCATAGATGGCGCTGAGCTACGAATGTTTCCACATCAGTTAAGTGTGCTTCAATAGAAGCGAGCGTGGCTTATCGGATAAGCTGAGGCTTAGTAATACGAGGTAAAATGTCACTCGAGTTCGAACCCAACTTGCCGAAAAATTCAACCAAAGTCGAACGTCTCTGCTGGAGCAAAGGGAGTACACATCCCCTCCAATTCCAGGCACTTAGGGCCTGAGGGATGGACATAGGAATTCAGGGGTAAAACATCACCCGAATTCGAACCATTCCTAGAACGGGGCAGCACAATAGATCTGATCTAGAAGGTCGCAGTGCAAAGAGAAGCCCCAGAACAACTAATCAATCAATCAAGTGTGCTTCAAACGAACGACTTCAACGAAAAATTTCACTGATATATTACTTTTTAAAGAGCATCTAAAAAATTAATTTTAAACTGGTAACCGTTGGCTCTAGTTGAAACATTATACTTTAATAGGAGAATTAAAATGCGCATCAAGTGTTAATATCAAATTAATATATTATTGAAACAGAAAATCTTGTGCACTTAAATTTAATTCTCCTATTAAAACATCTAAAATAATAGTTGATTTATGAATTTTAAACAAAATCGATGTAGGGGATTTTGAGAAAATCGAAAAAAAACTGAAAAAGTACATCTGTAAAGTTTTAGTACCCTTTGGCCGATTTTGTTTAAAAGCTTATTATTTATACGAGTTCGGAGGGCGCCAAACTTAAATATAAAATGTCAACCTCCTAGCTCTTTTAGTTCCGGAGATATTTTGTTCACAGACAGACCATGTAGCGAAAATCACTTTTACTTTTTTTGGATTCAGAGGATCTGAAAACGTAAAGATCCATCAAAATCTCGACATCGAATTTTTGACATGAATCCAATACTTTCTCTCTCTATGTATTAACATATATATAGAGGTAAGAGAAAGTAACAATAGAGAATCCTAAAAATTTTATAAGAATTGGAAAAATTTATTTTAAATTTGTAAAAAGTTAAGGGGACCCCTTTTTTGAATCGAAATCAACATGCAAATCCCCATATGGGGATTTAAAATAGGCTCCTATGGATGGAAGAGGCGGAAAATTAATTTGAAATACTATCAAAGCACCACCAAGCCCTAGGGGCGTGGTGTAGAAGTTAGCGTGCTAACCTCGAATACCAAACGTCGCGGGTTCGGACCCCAGGCAGTCCGATGATTTTATATAAGCCATTTGGATACCAAATAAGAATGCCTGAACCCCCAATATATATATATATTGATTACAACGGTTATCGTCTGAAGTCTTAAATGGCCTGAGTGGCCTAGAAGACTGTGTGAATGTGTGTGTGTGAATGAGAAAAAAGTGTGAATGTTTTTTATAAAAAAAAATGCACCACCAAAGGCGGACGCTGCAGATAGTTGAAATTAATTAATAGGTATGATTAATTAATAGGACTGATAGGTGATTCTACCCTTACTGCAACCCTACAGTCGCTAGATCATAGAAGAAGAGTATCTGCACTATCTCTCTTCTAGAGGTATTACCATGGTCAATGCTCTGCCGAATTAAAATCAATTATCCCACCCAATGCAACATATTCAGGAACACAAGAGGGCATCTTCCCAGCATCCCTATGCTGTTCAGATCACGACTAACAGAACAAAACAATTTCATTCTTCCTTTGTCCCCATGACCTCCCGTGATTGGAACAAGCTCCCTGCGTCTATCTTCCCCAAAACCTACAATCTTCAGACTTTCAAGTCTAACCTCAACAGGCATCTTCTCAGTTCCCGCAGTTGAGTTCCCCTTTATGCTTCTCCTTTATTTTCTTCCTGGCTGCATGTGACTATTGGTCATTATAGGTCTTCGGACCTTATGCACCCATTACAAAAAAAAAAAATTAATTTTCAATTAACGTAATTTCTTTTAATTTTCTTAAATTTAATCGAAATGAGAGCAAATTTTAATTTATAGCTTCTCTCTTTGGTGCTTTTTCCTATTTTCTTTGTAGGCAGAAATTAATAATCATTAGACACCCTCCCCCTCCCCCTCCCTCTCCCCCCTCTCTTTCTTTCGACGTAATTTTATTGAGTGAGGAGGCAATATCATATTCCCATATAATGCAATGCCAACATTCATATGCAAATGTCCTTCGCTCCCATTGAATGCTCAACTCACATTCAAATTGCAGATTAATTTCCTAGAGAGCTAATTTCTGAACTTTTTTCTTTTGTTTTTTTCTCCAATAAGGGCAACAACGACAACAACAACAACAACACCCCTTATCTAATTTGAATAAGTTTTTAGTGAACCTCAAAATGCGTTTTCTTTTTAATTATATCCTTGATCGGATAAGGATGAAATTTAACACATAAAAGGGATAAGTGAATCGAGTGGTCAAAATCTGGTGTGACTGGTCGCACAGCACGCAACTTTCTCTTACCTTTGTGAATGCTGTGTTCTGTGCATGTCACATCAGATTTTTTGTGTCGACATGTATTTAGTTCCCGACAGTACGGTACATTCGATTTTCAAGATGTAAAATTTATAAGTATGGGAAAATATTTATATTTTGTTACCATAGCAACCATTTCTCCTATCTTTTCTATGGAGTACAAGAGTAAAGTGGTCTTCAGAAGATTTCAATGACAAAATGAGAATATACATTTTAAAGAGCAACTAAAAAATAGTTGATATCATGAATTTAAAAAAAAATCGTTGGAGCGAATTTTGAGAAAATCGAAAAAAACTGAAAAAGGGCATCAGTAAAGTATTAGTACTCTTTGGCCCGATTTTGTTCAAAAGCTTCCTGTCACGTCCCATGGGGAGTGCCTAACTTAAATATAAAATTTCAACCTCCTAGCTCAGTGGCGTAACGTTTTTTTAGCTTGGCCCCCCTGCAACCTTTATTTCGGGCCCCATTATTAGACCTTACAAAAAATATTTTTAAAATACCGTATATCCCTGAACCCTGAGGGCCCGGGCCCTCTCAAAGACAAATTTTCATTAATTTTTTTTTTTATCTAATAAATATTGCTCTCAGTCTTTAACATGCCTCTATTGATTTCCCATTTTCCAATTATTAAGTTAAGATTAAAAACGCGATTTTAATACCCTTAATTGAATAATTTTCTGAAAATTTTCAGTTAAACGCCTACCTAAAAAAAGTTTCACTTGCATCGTGATTTCATAAAACCACACAATTTTTTTTTATTTATAATTCTTATATTATCTAAAAACAAAAACGCCCTTTCTCCATTTTAAGTTTCTTGGAGATGGGGGGGGAGAACCCCCCCCTCCCCAAGCAGAAATCCTGGCCACGCTACTCCTGTATTATTATATAAAAGTCAAAGTCTGCCCTTTTGTATTTTAACATATACTCATAGAAACAACTGGGCGGATTTTCTATATCTTTATTAATATATAAAATAAATATCTCCCAGGTACCATATATATTTATTTTATTATATAAAACAATCTGCGTTTTATTTATTTATTTAAATCTCTGGTGAAACTAGAGGTTTAAACTAACTCGAAAGCAAGGGCGGATACAAGGGGGAATTTATCCCCCCCCCCCCCGAGATTTGAGGAAAAATATTTTTTTAATAAAAAAATTGTATTTATTACAAGAACCTTTTGAACAAAATCGGCCAATGAGTACTGATACAAGTCTTTTCCGATTTTCTCAAAATTCGTTCTAAAGATTTTTATTAAAATTCAAAAATCAATTATTTTTTATAGTAAGGGATGAAATAAAGAGCAGTTGCAGCTAGTTATATTAGGCACTTCAAGCCGACTTTTCGATTAGATATACGACCATCCTCAGGGCTGAAGTATGTCAACAAAACTCCTCAAAAAGTCGAATGGTGCAATCAAGTAAAAATTGTTTCGCCATTAAATAAGGACCAAACGCTATGCGAGTCAAGGCTAGATTTGACCTAGCTAGATTTAATCTAGCCTTGATTCGCAGAGCGAAACAATTTTTACTTGATTGCACCATTCGACTTTTTGAGGAGTTTTGTTGACATACTTCAGCCCTGAGGATGGTCGTATATCTAACCGAAATGTCGGCTTGAAGTGCCTAATAAAAACTAGCTGCAACTGCTTTTTATTTCATCCCTTACTACAAGATCTACTCAGCTAACTACCTCATACTAATTATTTTTTATTAAAATGTATATTGCCCCCGAGTTTGGCGTAGTAGGTAGCGTGCCTACCTCCTATACCAAACGTCGCGGGTTCGGACCCAGGCAGTCCGATGATTTTATTTAAGCCATTTGGATACCAGATGGCTTAAATAGAAATGCCTGAACCCACAATAGATAATATTATATTACAACGGTTATCGTCTAAAGTCTTAAATGGCCTAAGTTGTCGAAAAGACTGTGTGAATGAGAAAAAGTGTGAATGTTTAAAAAAATAAATAAATAAATAAATAAAATGTATATTCTCATTTTGCGCTTGAAATCTTTTGAAGCATACTTTACTCTTGTACTTCATAGTAAAGATAGCTTGCCATGGTAACAAAATATAAATATTTTCCCATGTGGTATTTAATATATCGTCAGAAAAAATCGACACAAAAAATCTGCTGTGACAACCATAGAATACAATTTTCAATGTTGTGCGCTGT
>JAKCPI010013066.1:0-14835 GCA_023213315.1 Euborellia annulipes | reverse complement strand
TTTAACGTCTGTTTTGAGAGAATAGACCTGATCAAGTGTTTAATCTATATATTTAATTTTATAAACTGGAATGATCCGATTTTTTTTTAAATTTTTACCTGTGATTGTCTATTATATTATATTTTAATTTTTAAGGTTTTTTGAACCGTATTAGATTCAACCCATATTTATTCAAATTAATTAGGTAATAAAATTTGACAGGAAGAAAAAGACCAACATAAGACGAGACGAGACCTCTTCCTATACTCCATGGGACAGAGACAAATAAAATTGAATTATTAATAAATAATTAACTTAGAAATAAGTCAAATTATTAGTAGTACAAAAAATATTTTTCTTTAACAAATTGGGGAATATTTACTTATAAGGGTAGGGCATACAATTTCCATATTTTTCAGGCCATTTAGACCCTATTTATTTCAATTTAATTTGGTAACCAATTCAATTAAAATAAGTTTTTATGCTAGTTTATACACTATAGACTTAATAATAATAATATATATTTTTCTTGAACTATTAAATTCCCAAAACAGCAATAATAATACTTTGGTTCAAATTAGTTGGGGCTACGCGCCAACCCTCAACCTCTAGCACCAGATACAAATTTAATGAATTCCTTCTCGGTTCAGGAATAGACATCGATCTTATACTAGTTCTGAATTAGCTCTCTTTTAGACTAGAAAATACTGTAAAATATTTAATATAAATATAGCTTGTTTGTTTGTTAAGTTATTTAAAAAAAAAAAATTATTTGAACTATTCTCCTTCTAAAAAAAAATCTATAAAAGGGGTCGACGAACCCAGGTTAATTAAGTAGAAAGAAATTAAATTCTTGTGAGTAATAAGGGTGTGGTAAGCACAAATAAAATTATAGGGACTAAAGATAGCACAAATAAATATATTAAGGGGTAATAGACAAAATTTGCCCCCTTAGGGTTAAACCTTAGTATTTCGAATTTTGAAAGTGTTTTTTTTTTTACTTTATCTTACCCTATATAAGAAATATATTAATATATAGAGAGCAAGTATTGGTGACTCATGTCGAGATTTTAGTGGATATACATGTTTTGAGGTCCCCTGAGTCCAAAAAAGTGGGTCCCGCAAATTGGTCTGTCTGTCTGTGTGTGTGTGTGTCTATGTGTGTAACGATTTTTTACTTAAAGGAATTGAGCTACCAGATTGAAATTTTATATTTAAGTTAGGTACCCTCCCGGACACTCAAAATAACCTTTTGAACAAAATCGGCGAAATAGTGCTAGTACTTTACTGATGTACTTTTTTAGTTTTTTTCGATTTTCTCAAAATTCGCTAGACCAAAATTGTTTAAAATTCAAAAATCAATTATTTTTTACATGCTCTTTAAAATACATATGTTCATTTTGGCCCTGAAACTGTTTTGAAGCACACTTTACTCTTGTACTTCATTGGAAAGATTTCAGATTTTTCAAATTCATTTTCCGGCTCTTCCTTCCATAGATCCAATGTTAAATCCCAATGGGGATTTGCTTGTTAATTTCGATTCAAAAGGGGGTCGGTCCCCTTTTTACATATTAAAAAAAAAAAAAAATTTCAATTTTGTGCTATGAGAAACTAAATATATATCGACAGAAAAAAATCTGGTGTGACAGCACGGTGCACAAATCCGGTAAGAGAAAGTTGTGTGCTGTGCGCCAGTCACACCAGATTTTAAAGTTAACCCGCCATTTACTGTAACTTTAATCATTTAAATAAATATTCATCAGACTGCCTGGGATCCGGAACCCGCTTCTTGGCTTTATTTATGATTATCAATATTGACATTTGTCAACACCTCTAACCTCTCGACTCTTAAAAATAGTAAATGAGTTATAATATTTTGCATTTTTGATGTCAGGCAAAATAAATACTGTATTTTTCTCGATATGTCAAATCAGATTCATTTATAGTATCATTTTATTAAATATGAAAAATAATCACAAAAACCGAATACCTGGGCTTAATCAAATAGGGGATGAAAGGGAGAGGGGGAGTTGTTAGCGAGCAAGAAGAAAAAAATTAGAGTCTAATAAAAAATAAAAGGTTAATACTCTCAAGCTACTAAACATATAAAAAATAGTTAGCTATGAATAAATTAGAGATTAACGTCTTTATTAAATGAAAGAAAAATACCTATTTGATATGTGAATAGAGTCCAATCCAAGGAATGAAAGCGATTTGAATTAAGGGTGGCTTCATGCGATCGGTACCATCACTTCACATATATACACTAACACAAAAAAGCTAAACACAAACACACACTGACATATGACAAAAAAAAAGAAACACTTGACACGATGTCAATCGCCTGACGGCGTGGTGGGAACTGAACTGACTCAGTTCTTCTATGCTTAAGAACTCCTCCGGTGTTTACCTCTCACTCTACTCTACTCTGCGCATCATCTCATAGGTGTGTATGTGTTTGTGTGTGTCACATCCGGGTCGTGGGTCTCGAACCACAAGACTAGGATTCAAGAACACCAAGAAATACAGGAAACGAGAGCGAAGAGAGAAGGGAGTATTGTACTGACAAAAAAATATACTACTAGTTTACTAAATTAATGTTTTTGAGCATACTAAAGCCGGTTTCAATATGTATGTACCATTTTTTTTTTTTTCCCCGGATATTAACATTTAATAGGGAAGAGATTGTCATTGAGGAAATTACTTATTAATTAATTTGTAATTAAATTATAACTAACTAATAAATGCACAATTGGGTGTCCACAATTAGAAAAAGACTTCATTGAAGAAATTCTATCAAGTGACAACTGAAAAAGAAGGGAGAGAACTCTTGGTAATTTAAATTTCACATTTTAACCTATAACAAGCGTTACTAACAACGAAACATCCAAGTCTCTCAATATCCTTCCCTCTTACCCAAGGATTTCCTTCTCCGTCTCATTTCTATTGATTGCTGCTCTAAACCAATAAAAAAAAAAAGATACGGGGTCTAAATGGTCTAAGATGGAGTGTTTAAAAAAACCTTAAATAAATTATATAAAAAAAAAAAAACCCTTCAGAATATTAAAGGAGAGTGTTAAAGTAATTAATGAAGAGAATGCCTGTGTAGAACTTCAATCGCTGAAATGAAGAGGAATGCAGTCAGGTAGAAGCCTCTATTATTGAATCAAATTCAATTATTATTGGGTATAAAACGTTTTTGGCCCAATTTTATTGAATGCCATCTTCAGTTGAATAAGAGTTTTTTAATAATGGACAGACGTAGTAACAACTCTATTCTTTAAAAAACTCATATAACTGAAGATGGTACAATAAAATTGGCTGAAACATTTTGTAATTAAGGAAGTTTGATTTAACAATAGAGGCTTCCGACCTGGCTGCGTTCATCTTCATTTCAGTGATGGTATTGATGGCTTAAGTAAGGTCGAGGTGGGTGAGATGTCCTTACTAATAAAGGACTATAAATTTTAAAATCTGGAATTTGTAAATTGGCTTTTATGTCCTAATCCTAAATATTTTGAAATTTCTCTTGAAACTCAACACCCTCACAAACTATCTCAAAGATTTTTTTTTTATAATTAGTCTTCGGCATTTTAGGTCATATAGAAACCATATGATACTCATTATTTAAATATGTGGGGTCCAGCTATCTCAAAGATATTTTCAAGTAGAGTAAGGTTATACACATATAGATCTATTACAGCGATTCTTAAACTTTTTTAGTAATCGGCACCCCTTGGAGCCATAAAATATACTCTATATTAGCGAAACTTGAAATTTTACTTACTGTTGCCTTTAACCCTTTCAAGCGCCCTTGGGCCATATCCTTTCTGCCTCTTGTTAGGGTTCAAGGATTTCCTTCCCGTCTCATTTCTATTGGATTGGCTACCAAACCAATTGAAATAAATAGATACGGGGTCTAAATGGTCTTAGATGGCGAAAAAGACCTTAAATAAAATTAAAAAAAAAAAAAAAAAAAAAAAAAAAAAAAACCTTTCAGACGATTAGCCGAGGTGATAAAGCAGGTAATCTTATAATCCTGAGTTGATTACAACTCGAGTTCAAATCCACCTCATGGCAAAAAAATAATCCAACTCTATTTGAAATACCTCCCCCTAGGCAAGGAAACCGAAACCGATCTCAGTATTTTCACCATGAAAGTTACTTCCCAAAGTAACTTTAAAGTGTCAGTTCTGGCACTAATTACTGAAGAGAGAGTTAACCCTTTCATATTTTCGAAATAGTTACAACCAAAAACAGCAGAGATAAGGAATTCCAAATTCGCCCATTTTTAAGGGTATTTGAGCATAGAAGAGAAAAATATTTATCACACCTCACTAAAATATTTTTTCCTCTTTTTTTTTTTCTTTTGTCCAAGCTTGATTATTCCTCGCGGTGCGGGATCGGCGGATCTTATTCTCCCCCTATCCAATGCTATGGTCTCCGACAAGCTCTGTCATATCTCTCTTGATCCGGTGAAGCCAAGTCAACCTGAGGTGCTCCTCTTCATTGTCGTCCGAGGAACCCCATATCGTACGCCGTCCTCGCCATGCCACTACTCTCTTGACGTACGGCATGTCCAAATCAGCGGAGATGCCATTCGCGCATCTTGTCAGTGGTTGGCGCTATGCCAAACCGGCTCCTGATATTATCATTGGGGATGCGGTTAAGTCTGGTGACACCAAGTGACCACCTGGCCATCAGCATCTCCATCACATGCAGTGCCGATTTGCTTCTCTTCGTTAAAGCGTATGTCTCGGTTGAACATAGAGCAACCGGTAGATTGACGACTTCAAATACTAGGGGTAAATCGCCATCCGTCGGTCGCAAAGGATTCCGGAGCATTCTTTCCATTTAAACCAACTGGCATATATACCCCCGGCAATCTCATCCGATGGTTCCCCATCATCATCGACTCTCGAACCAAGATAGCGAAAACAGCGACATTTAGGAAGCTCCTGGCCATCAAGTATAACTTGATCTGCA
Source organism: Euborellia annulipes (assembly GCA_023213315.1). NCBI lineage: Eukaryota > Metazoa > Arthropoda > Insecta > Dermaptera > Anisolabididae > Euborellia > Euborellia annulipes. The sequence goes on along the minus strand of JAKCPI010013066.1, from coordinate 9,870 downwards.
GTATGTTGAAAGTACTGCAGGTATTCGGTCCTGCGTGGGTTAATACTCAGATCGTATTGGGCGAGGCGATTATTTTCCCCTAAGGAACCCAAAAAACTCCAGTCTGGTCTGGACAATGTTTTTATTTCACAATCCATGGTTCGGTTGTCTTTTAATTTCCGGAGAAATAATAATATACTATAATAACACCGTAAAAATAATACATGTATAATTTCAGTTTTGGTTGTTTTCATATTTTTATTAAAAAAAAAAAGAAAAGAATTCTTTCATGCATCACTGCACATTTGTACAAAAAGTAATAAAACAAAAGCAATTTTATTAATTTTTTTTATAATAATAAACCAAAAGTCTGCACTTATTGAAGATAATTTTGTTTTTATTAGTAAAATGCAAATTTAGAGAAACGAAAGTAAAATTTTTTACGTATTTACATTAGTAAATTTTATAATTTAACTAAATTTATTCTACACAAATACCGACACAGAGATATGCGAAAAACACATCCACTCCTTTATTTCTTGCTTCAAAGCAAGCGGCCATGACTTTTCTATTATAATCCTTTTATCATAATTAAAATCTTTCTTTTAAGAATAATTAAACTATAAAATAACCAGGTATTCTATAAACCTCAACTTAAATATCTGTTTTTCTTCCAGATATTTTGGTGTACAATAACAAAAATGTCTAATAATAATAAAATAAATACCATTAATGGAATTTTATAATCAAAATAAATATTACTTTATCTGATCAATGGAGTTAATTAAATATTCATGATATATAATTAAAGAGTAATTTGTTATTTGTTTTTTATATTAAAATATAATAAAAAAAAATAGATATTTATAAGGAAATAATAAAGGTAAATCCGGAATATTCAAATAATAAATATTTGTGAAATTAATTATTTAGAAGAAAACTCACCCTTAAAAAGAAGAATCAAGAAAAACCAAAGTCTTTTGGAGATGGATACCAAGCACGACATCTGAAAAAAAAATTATTGATTTATAAATATTTATAATTGGCTTAAAAAATGTTCAATTCAATTAAATTTAGAGCTTTAAGGTGCGCGTCTCGAAAAACCGTTAGAAGACGATTCAGTACTTAGTTACTCTAGGCGGCAAGAGATGGCGTTAGTTTTTCCCTTAGGAATACAAGGGATTTATTCCATTTCATTTGAAAGATTCCAGCTAATTAATTAAGGGTAAAAAATTAATTATTTTTTAACACAATCATTCCTAATTTAATTATCTTTAAGATATAGAGCGAATTTTTTAAAAATATATTTTATTTAATGCGATTAATCTAAAAAAAAATTTTAATTTTTCGAAAATCAAAAAAAGGGCTTCTATAAGTTGTAGACATTTTAAAAAGCTTTAATTTAAAAAAATTTTGAGGTCGATAGCTTCAAAATTGTGGCCGCTGGAAACTCCCAAAATTAGCACCCCGAGACGCGCACCTTAATTAATTATATCACTATCTGAAAAGCTAAGTAAAGTTTTTGGACATAGGTTTTAAAACTCAATATTAAATTTTTTTAGGTAAATAGATCATTTTTGAATAAGATATTGCATATTAATGGTTTAGAGAATAAGATAGTAATATTCAATAATGGTAAAATAATTAAGTGATACCCAGGAAGGCTGGAGATCTCGGGTTCCATTCCCCTGGCTATAGGCCAATTCCAAACTCAAAGATCTAAGTAAATTTTATTTATATTAATGAAAGTTTTCCAAATAAATATAAAATTTTTTTACTATCATAATGAAAAAATAATTCTGTAAACAAATTTTTTTTTCTTCGAAGATTTAATAGCCAGTACGTGTTTCAAAGTTTAACAGATCTGATAAAAACTCTTCTTCCGAAAGTAAACGTGCTTCTGGGTCGGAATGAAACGCGGCAAGGCCAAACCAGATATTAGATCAACAATCTCTCTAGTATAGTATAAAAAAAAAAATTTCTTTCAGTTGAGATGTATCCAACCCAAAAATAATCAATATTCATATATAATTTCCAATTTTTTCCAGCTCAACAAAACATGTTTGAACTATACCCTTACTATTAATTAGACTTTTGTTTCGTTATCTTACCTTATATAACGATTAGTAATTATATCTTAAGAGTATTCGTGTATTAAAAGAGTTTTAAATTCTTTTTCGTTAGTGTAGAAAAAAAAAAAATTAATTGGCTTACGTCACAACCATAACTCAAACAATTATACATACAATTCTTAACTATAAATTTTCCACTATAACCTAATTTTTAACTCTTTTTTTTAAGAAACAATAATTTTCTCACATGTAATGGAAACAAGGGCGGATCCAGGGAGTTTTTCGGGGGGAGGGTAATTGTTTTTTTTGCCTGGTGTGACTTGTCGCACATCACACAACTTTCTCTTAATTTCTGTAAAGTTGCATTATCTAGTCTTCTACCACATTTTTTATGTACAAAAGAAATAGATTTAAACACCCACCCCCAGAGATCCACTTTATTTGGAATCACCCCCAAAAGAAAGAAAGAAAAGTAAAAATATATATAGATACAAATTAATTTTTAAAATTTTATATTAAAAATCAAATTTAATTTTTAAAAACAAAAATATTTTTCTCAAAGCTCACTGTCAGGGAGGGTAATGACCCCTCCCTCCGGAAACAAGGGGGGGCCTTGTATCCGCCCCTTGAATGGAAATAATTTTTTATTTCACTATAAAGAAGGATTAAGTGGAATAAAAATTAAGAAAATCATTAATTAATATAAAAAGGAAGGGGGGGGGGTGGGAGCCCCCCAGCAGCAAGAACCTCAAAGCAAAAAGAAAAGAAAGGGGGGGCGGGCCCCCCCCCAAGCCTTCAGCCCCTCCTTCTTCCGTCGTCGCGCGGGGGCGGGGAACTAATTTTTGTGGGGAGCGGGTTTTTTTATATTTAAATTTTCCCCCATTTCCCCCCTACGTAGGCCGCGTTAAAGAACTTCGTTCCAATAAGTTACTTTGTTCATATGATTAGATTCTATTTTTCGATGTCAAAAAACTACTACCATCTATAATACAATATTTAATTGACACTAGATTATCCCGACGAAGAGCCCCCGAAACGTCGACATCTAAATTCTACTTTTTTTACTTTCTTTTATTTATTTTTCCTTGGCTTCATCCCAAATAAAGTGTGTTGAAATTTATTTTTTTATAATATAATCCATATCAGGCAGGGTTCACTCTATAGATTACGTCCACCTCGGACAAAAAGAGACATTTTTTAAACGTTACCCAAATATTAATTACCATATAAATATATTAGGGAATCAATGCACATTTATTTATACCATTTGTTATCTAAATGATTTAATAAATATTTATCGGACTGCCTGGGGACTGAACCCGCATAGGGTTCGCTTCCAGGCCCAGCGAGGCAATTTTATTAATATGAATTGACTAAAAATCATTTGAAATAAATAGGGGTGGGGTTTAAATGGTCTTACAACAAAAATATGTAATCTTGTGATTTATTAAAAAAAATATCAATTAGAAATTATTTTATCGTGTAATGAAATATTTGCAATAATCAACGATACCAATAATATTCATTAACCATTTTAATTTGATTAAAATATTTCAATATAAAAAGAAATTTGAAGTAGAAATCCTGAATGAGTCAGAGATTAAAGATTCGAAAAACAAGTGTACTGGTAGATTGGGTGGCCTATGTATTAGATTGAAGGGGCAATTAGCATCACACAACGTTTGGGTGATGGCAAGTGATTAATGAGTTTCTATTAATTTCCTAGCAAAGTTTTCAGAAGATTAAAAAAAATGATCTTCAATTTAAATTCATAAAAAATTTTTAATTTCCGTTTCATGTCTTTTTTGTGCTCCAAACCCATGAATAAAATAATATGTTGATTAAAATTTCTCAAAGAAATTATATAAAGCATATTTTTGCGGAAAAAAAAAACAGAATTTATAAATAATAATGCGATTTGACTATTGTAGAGACTCCGTTAGGATGATATCAAAATGCTAACTGCTGGACACTTCATTCGAAATGAAATGGAATAAAATATCACTCAGCAAAGAGAACGGGAACAGAGGCGAGCAGAACAATCGTCCATGTTGTTCCCACGGCGAACGTACGGACGGAAGTCTCTCTTAAGTCTGGGGACTTCCGGGCCATGTGTGCAAGATGCCCTCACCACCTCTGGTGAAATCTGAGACCTGACATACACCCTTCGAATAGAAGGACACCTTTGAGGATCCTTTGGATTTAGAAATGAGGGCGGGTTTCCCTTTCCTTTCTTTTTGCAAAATATCTATATACTATGAGATGAGATTATAGCCCGGGGCTATAGATTCAAATGAAATAAAGCTTTCGCTGTTAACATTAATAACTTATTTATTTGTATATAAAGATTCTGATCTACTAAGTACTAACTACTAACTAACGTAAGACGAAAAAAGAAGGAACGAACACTTACTTATTCAGTGAATTAAAGTCTTTGTGATTTGAAACTGTATTATACCAGAGTGAGAAAACCATGGACGTAACTAGGGGGGTCCGGGAAGGGGGGCCTGCCCCCCCCAGAAAGCTCCTTGCCCCAAGAAAAATTGAGAAAATATGGGGCTTTCCAGGGCCACCGGAGGATAGATGGTCCCATGCCCCCCCCCCCCCCAGCGAGGATGGCTGGTCCCATTGCCCCCCAGTCAAATTATCTAGTTACGCCCATGGAGAAAACGTTAATTTAGTACAAATACCCTAAAAAATACGGATTAATAAAGAAAAAGATAGGAACCGGGAGTAGTATATATTTATATATATCTTCATCATACTATACTATAAATATAAAACGCTAGCGGCTGACTTCCTGTCCCTGTGTGTATGTGCCTATCAGGGCGCTGATTGGCTAGAGTTACAGGAAGTGGAGTGGTAGAGGGAAAAATTTCCAAACAGTGAGCAAGAATAAATTTGGTGCATTTGCTCGCCGAAGGCGAGCAAGGGGGTACAGGGGCGCAGCCCAGTGGTAAAGCCCGCCGAATAAATCCCCTGGATATACTCTAGGTTGTTAAAAATAATAGGCACCTGCATGAATACCCTATACACCCCCATAGCTAGGCAAAGCCCTAACTTTCTGATCCAGGGTAACAACGTTGACGTATGCTATAATGAGCCAGGGGATTCAGGTGGATTTTAAATAAATAAGTAGGGGGAACAATTTTTTCCTTAAAAAATTATAGCAAACTGAAAATTTGAAATCAATGAAAAAATAGAACAGTGGCAGCCTAATTCGCTCTGATCTATAAAAATGAAGCAATATCATATTTTTTTATTCTGACCATTGAATGAATATCCCCATTATTCGAAATGGATATAATGAATGCTATTATTTGAGTTGAAAGTTTTCATTTGATCTGGTATGGATGTTTGGTCATTCGGGAAATAATTTGCATTTCATTTTAGATAGCTTTATATTGATATATATCTGATGATATTATATGTATTTTAAAAAGGCTCTTTCCTTTTTTAATCAGCTTAAAGATATTGATAAATTCATATAAAGAATGAATGTTTATTTAGTTTTAATAAATAAATAAAATATAAATAAAAAAGAGGAGGGGGTGAGGAACTTCTATATGAAATATAGAAGGCGGGCGGCCGGCTAGTAATAAAATAAATAAAAAATCTAATTTTAATAAAGTTTCTAGAATTGGAGGGGAATGTCCATTTTAAGGCAACTGATTAGACAGCCCACCGTGAACGGTTGCCTACGCGCAAGGCTCAAAATTCCAGGAGACCTTTGAGTGGGAATAAATTTTGTCCCTCACTATACCTAACTTGAATATAAAAAGCTCTTTTCGTTCTTGTAATATTTGGCTCACAGACCGACACATATACACAGACGACTAATATTTTGTAAGATCCACTTTTTAGGACTCTCGATCCTCAAAACGTGCATTACCATCAAAATAATTAGATAGAATCTTTTTACGATAGCAATAAAACTTTCTCTATATATACACACGCTCCCTTCCAGGTAAATTAACATAATGTAAGCGACATATCAACAGGTATCGTGAAAAAAAAACAACTAAAAGCAACAATTTTGGATTTTGTCGATAAAGTTTTTTTTTTTTTTATGTAGCATTTATGTGGAACATTAGTAAGCCTATGTAAATGAAACTATTAAATGAATTTCAGTCTCTATATTTGAACATAAATTCAAAATAATTAATTAAGAGTGAAATTATTATTTAAAAAATTTCGCTTTGATTTGATAAAACATTCAAGCGGTTCCATTAACATCTTTGAATTAATGAGCGAATGTTCGAAAAATCTTGTTGCTTCTTGATAATCATATTAATGGAACCAATAAAATAAATAATAATAAAAAAAAGTCGTCGTGAAATCATTTCATATTAGTTTCACATAGTAAAAGTCACTCATTAAAATCAATAAAAATGTTAGCGGAATTGAAATATTATTCAACGGTATTTAAAAATATTAATTCATTACATTTAGCTAAATATAAATATTGTATATTGTTTTGTAGTTTAAGTAGGCTGGTTTGAAAAGATTTTTACTTTCTCTTGGCCTATATATGAAATATATAGAAAGTATTGCGATTATGCCAAAAATTCGATGTCGAGATTTGGTTGTATAGATGAATTTTTGTGGAAAACCGCATAGTTTTCAAGATATTTGCAAAAAACCATCTTCCCGCAACTTTACCGGCTCATTCCCGCCAAACGCCCCGGTACTGGAAGTGCTGACTCTAGAGTATCTTTCCATCACTAAAATGCACCTAAAAATATTAGCCTTCAGAAAACTCTTGTCCATTTTTGTCGCCAGCTCTCCCATGGGCGTACCCAGCGGGGGCAGGGAGGCAGCTGCCCCCCTAGAAGCAAAAAAAAAAGTGATGAAACGAAACGAAATTGGTGGATGGCGACGGGGAATGATTTTTTTATTTGTTAGTACACGAGGGTTTTTATGCGTTCAATTCGAAGGCTTTTCCCCTCTTTATAAAAAAAAGCTATGTCACAATCACAATCTGGACGACCATGATCTGCCCCCCCCTAGATTTGATCCTGGGTACGCCCATGAGCTCTCCGACTATATGAAGTGCAAGAGTAAAGTGTGCTTCAAACAATTTTGAGAGCAAAATGAGAATATACAATTGAAAGAGCATCTAAAAATTAATTGATTTTTGAATTTTAATCAAAATCGTTACATCAATAAAGTAGTTTTTGGCCGATTTTGTTTAAAAGCTTATTTTCACGCCACAGGGGGGATATAAAATTTCAACCTCGTAGCTCAATTCCTTCTTACTTTAACTAGAACACCGACAGACACACAGATAGACAGATCATGTCGCGAAAATCACTTTTTTGGACTCAGGGGAACTCAAAACGTGTCTATCCATCAAAATCTCGACATCGAATTTTTGAGAGTCCAATACTTTCTCTATATATATTACATATATACATAGGTAAGAGAAAGAAAAAACTAATTAGGTAGAAGCCGGAGTTAGCTACCCCTCCAAAACTTATGGTTTGATTGGCAAAAATAATAAAATATATTTCAAAATTTGATTAAATTAATTTATATCCGGGATAACATACTTGTCTTATGAATATATGTTCGGATTTTAGTACTGTACGACTGGGACTTAAACGAGACGTCTATGTGACGTATTGTGCTGTCTGGGATAAATTCCAAAATTTGATTTAATAGATTCATCTACTATTATTATTTGACATGAAAGTGAGAGAGTGAAGATAGGAAGATATGGGCTATGCGCTAACATCTGCTTTCACCATCATTCATAGCAGGTAATAAAACAATCAATTTTTTTTTTATTCATTCTTAATCTAAGTTTATGATATAAAACTTTCTATTTCTAATATTTATTTGACTAAATAGTATTTTAGATTGTATTAAAATACTATCCCCCCACCCCGTGACACTGAGATTAGAGATATGTAAATCTCCCACTCCCAAATGAATACATTTTAAAGAATATTGTGGGTAGATTAACATTAACAGTATCGTTTAAAGTCTTTATATCCTAAGATGCCGAAAAAACTTAACAACCGAATAATAAATAATAAATTTCAGACAATAATTGGAAAAATACTGCATGAACATAAAACTAACAACCTTTTTTTTAATTTATTTAAGGTCTTTTTTTGGCATATGAGGCCATTTAGACCCCGAACATATTTATTCCAATTGATTAGTAACTAAATTCTTTAAGAAAATCTTCAAATTATTTATTATAATTAATATATTATATTATAGTAATGAGACTAAAGCGCACAATAGAGCATGATTCGACATCATTGAACAAAATGTTTTTCAATTGAGCGTTTTGCTCAATCGGTGTGCGATGTCATTGAGCAAAACGTTTTGTCCAAGAGCGTTTTGCTCAATTGATGAGTTCAGCCTTAAGGTGCGCGTCTCGGGGTGCTAATTTTGGGACTTTCCAGCGGCCACAATTTAGAAGCTATCGACCTCAATTTTTTTTTAAATTAAAGCTATTTAAAATATCTACAACTTATAGAAGCCCTTTTTTTGATTTTCGAAAAAAAAAATTTTTTTTAGATTAATCGCATTAAATAAAAAATATTTTAAAAAAAGGAGCTCTATAAGTTGTAGATAATTAAATTAGTAATCATTGTGTTAAAAAATAATTAATTTTTTGCCTTTAATTAATTAGCTGGAAAGTCTAGAATGAAATGCAATTTGTCCCTTGTTTTCCTATGGGGAACACTAACGCCATCTCTTGCCGCCTAGAGGAACTCGGTAGTCAAAAGCTTTCTAACGAACCGAATATTCGGTTTCGGTTACGGTTTCGGCCAGTTTCGGCCAAAAATCATGGTTTCGGCCGTAGTTTCGGTTTCGGCCAAAAAGTGGCCGAACCTTTCGGCCGGCCGAAACCAGAGTCTGAAAAAATGGGATGAGACTCGCATGCGAAAAAAAAAAAAAATTATTTGACCTTTTTACTTTCTCTTACCTATGTATATATGTAATATAGATATAGAGAGAAAGTATTGGTTTCATGTCAAAAATTCGATGTCGAGATTTTGATGGATCTTCACGTTTTGAGGACCCCTGAATCCAAAAAAGTGATTTTCGCGACATGGTCTGTCTGTGGTGTGGGTGGGTGGGTGGGTGGGTGTGTGTTCAATTTTAAGCATGAAGGAATTGACCTACGAGGTTGAAATTTTATATTTAAGTTAAACTCCCCGGGACCGGGAAAATAAGCTTTTAATCAAAATCGGCCAAAGAGTACTAGTACTTTACTGATGTATTTTTCAGTTTTTTTTTCGATTTTCTTAAAATTTGCTCCAACGATTTTTTTTTAAATTCAAAAATCAATTATTTTTTAGATGCTCTTTAAAAATGTATATTCTCATTTTGCAATTGAAATCTTCTGAAGACCACTTTACTCTTGTATTTCATAGGGAAGATAGGAAAAATGGTTGCCATGGAAACAAAATATAAATATATTTCAAAAATGATTCTGTTTCTTTTTTTGTATATAATCATGTGACGTCATAAAATATTGTTGGTAAAATTTTACTCAAATTTAGTATTTGAATCTCTATATTTAATTTCGTAGTCTTTCGAGTTCTTTTAAAGTATTGGATTCAAGTCAAAAATTCGATGTCGAGATTTTGATGGATATACATACTCGTTTTGAGGTCCCCTGAATCCAAAAAAGTGGTTTTCGCAACATGGTTTGTCTGTCTGTCTGTGAACAATATCTTAAGAACGAAAAGAGCCTAGAGCCTATATTTAAGTTAAGAGTACCTCTCTGGGTTGTGACACGAAATTTTTGAACAATATCGCCCAGGGTAGGCCTACTAGTTTTTACTGATGCACT
>JAKCPI010013063.1:0-18338 GCA_023213315.1 Euborellia annulipes | reverse complement strand
TCTAGAGACAAATATTGTAAATTTCGTCCAAAAAAGTCTCTTTCGACTTTACCATATAAAGGCTTACCAGTTATTTGCTCTTCCTGAACTTATCCATCCTGATTTTAAAATTGTCAGGAACTAGTTCCTGATTTCGAAACTTGTTAGGAACTAGTTCCTGATTTCAAAATTGTTAAAGAACTAGTTCCTGATTTCGAAATTGTTAGGAACTAGTTCCTGATTTTGAAATTTTTAGGAACTAGTTCCTGATTTCGAAATTGTTAGGAACTAGTTCCTGATTTCGAAATTGTTAGGAACTAGTTCCTGATTTCGAAATTTTTAGGAACTAGTTCCTGATTTCGAAAATTGTTAGGAACTAGTTCCTGATTTCGAAATTGAAGGGGTCGGGTGGAGATAGGACTAACCCACAAACATATATCAATAGTTCTGAAATATTTTAATTTTAACATCACTAGGAAGTTTGTTTGTCTGTCAGAGCACTCTAATGGCAATATCAGTCTGAGAAACAAATTTTAAAACAGTACAGACCTGTGCCCAATCGATGGTGATGAGAAGTCGGATTTGTCATAATTGTGGGTTAGCACTATCTGCAGCCGACCCCTTCAATTGTTAGGAACTAATGAAATCCAATTTTAAAATTCCCTCTTGCCAATACCAGAGCCACAATAAATTATTAACAATGTAATAGACTCAATGACCAAATTATTAGAACCAGTGTGTTATTATGGACTGAGAGCCAAGTGAATTCACTCGCTCTCAGTCCATAATACACACTGGTTCTAATAATTTGGTCATTGAGTCCTATTGCATTGTTAATAATTTCTTTGACCAATATGACCATGAGGAATAATACATTGACAATGGCTTGGCCCTGATGATGGTCCTATATGCGACCGAAACGTTGGCCCTGGCACTTTATATTTAATAATAAAAATTGAAAGAAAAAACTAGCTGCGTTGCTCATTAGAGAATTCCTGAACCTCAAATAAATCATATCAGCTATACACCTCAACTAAATCTAATTATCTTTTTGGGAAACATGAAAATAATCTATAAATTATTAACATTATACTATAGGCCTATCTCATTATCACATTTTCTCTTTTTTTTCTTCTACATTATTAAACAATTAATCTCTGTAATTAGGTGGGGATACAGAATGCAGTTAAAAATAACATGCTGTAATAATGATAATTATACGAAACTTGGGCACAGTGTTGCTAAGGGAGCATTACATGTGAGGAATAATTAATTAAATTAATAATTAGACTCGTTATTTATTTTTTTTTTTTAAATAAACTTTTTCTTTTATATACAAAGTTTATTTAAAGTATATATATATATATATATATATATATATATATATATATATATATATATATATATATAACCCCTCTCTTTTGATAGAGTTTTTTTTTCTCTTGATTCAAAAGCCAAACCAACTTCATTAATTTATTTTTTAAACTCTTAGATTAAAGGGAAAAAAATTACAGAAAATTGCGAATGATTAAAAAGTCAGATAATTATGTTACGTGTCATAAAGTTAATGACGATGATTTAGTTTGACTTATTCTCACTAAATTCATATTTAGCCTTCAGGCACGAGGAGAAGGAGTTGCTGTGAAATCCCGTCCTATGGAAGGACTTAAAGATGGTCCCCTCTCAGTGATGCATTCTTATGAAGGAGTCAGTGCTGAGGGAGTCCTAGGACATAAAAGAACTGGCTGGATCTAGAAATAAAGATTAGTTCATTAGTTAGAAATGAACGCAGGAGGGGGAGCTAGAGAATTGTAAGTATGCCGGTTACTGCCAGAAGTCGGTTGGGTTTGAGGTTTGTGTCTGCTTGCAGGAAAGTACCTGGGGTAAATAAATGGGAAAACAGTAGAAATTTCAAATAATAATCAATTTTTCTGCTTTATTCATTCGACTAATTTATAGCACACATAACTTTGGAATTAAGCATCTAAAAAGAGGAATTCTGCCAAAAGGTCTGCAAAGTTTTTTTTTCAATGGTTACCACTAATTCAAAACTGGCGCCAGTGTGTCTTCTCTTCCACTGAGACTGTACTCATATTAAAGAGAACATTAGCAGAATATACAAACAAAATTCAAATATGTTGTGTCGGGAGAAATAAAACAGCATAAATTTCTCAGGAATCGCCCTATACCATATATTTTCAAATATATATGCTGGCCTAAAGTGTATACTAGTATTTTTTAAAATACAATATTTGAATTTCGTGAAAAGTGTATGTAGGGGCGCTGCGATCTCTCATGCAGTGTAGAGAGCGTGCATGTCGATATGCGGCATACATCTTGTTTTTTCTCAACTAATTAAATAAGATTGTTACAGATGCAACAACCTTTGTAGTCTTAGCTGAATTGTATCAGAAGAAGGCCACAGAATGAGTGGCCGAAACGTTGCAATTTTTACAAATAAACCACAGTTAAACTTAAAATCAAATTCTTTTATTAATGATAACAACTGTGAAAGCCTAAACTTGTAATTTGAAAATCACAAAAACCCTTCACATCTACTTAATCAATATACCCTGCTGATTATTGTAGATCTTGCAATGAAAATGGCGGGGGCCGGTCCAAATTTTTGCAAATATATGGTATAAGGCTATTCGTGAGATATTTATGCTGTTTAATTTCTCCCGATACAACATCCTCTGAAACCAGCAACAATTCATATATCATAAAATTCATGTATTACTGAATAATTTGTATTAATTTTAGATAATTTATAAATTCATTACTGCTATCATTCCCCAATCCCATCTCTCCTTAGGAATAAAAATGAACGCTGGTGTACAGTGAGGGACAATATTAAGACCCACCCATGCGTTTTCACTTGTGATTATTTCATTGTTTTTAAAAAAATTATACATTTTTTAATGGAAACTTTCATGATTCAAACAGAAAATTTCCAATAAAGATTTTATTTTCTTTAAAAAAAAAAACAATAAAATAATCAGACGTAGAAAACTTATAGAGGTGGGACTTAATATTGTCCCTCACTATACATTTCTATTTGTTTTCTCCTTATACATTAAAAAGTAAAACTCTAAATAGACGGAGTGAGAATTATTTATATTAAATTTTTTTCTGTCCATTTATTGTATATGAAAAATAGCCAAAAAATCGGGTGAGAGGGTGAAAGAAAGAGAGAACGGTTATATAAGGCTTTGCACAAAATTGGTTTCAATAAAATGTCGTAATAGATGATGCTTTTAAGAATAAAAAAAAGAGAGCATGGCTTAAATGGTTAAAACATATTGTTAAAGGGGCTTATTTTAAAGTGTTGTAGATAATTAGATTCAAAGGCGTGATATATAGGAAGAAGGGAGGGAGGGAAAAAAAACATGTTTGTCATCCAGTTAAACTAAAACAAGTGAGATTATTCCGATCTCGATCAAAATTTACAAATTGCGGAATTTTGGATTTTGATCAGATTTAAACTTTCGACTAGAGGTTCTCGTTGAAACATTTTGTAAGTTAAAATTAAATATACAATTGAAACACTTGGTTATTTGTTTCAAAGGTTTTATTAATTATTAAATTAATACGTATTTCGACACATATCAAATACATACGTATCAAGTGTTAATTTTAATTAATAAAACCTTTGAAATAAATAACCTAGCGTTTAATTTTGGAGTTTATTTTAAAATTATTTGATTGCCACTTATCTACATAAGTGAACATTTTATTTATTTTTTTTAATGACTTCAATTTATTATTAGTCACCGGAATGGTATGAAATTATATGTTAGAAACTTTTTTATTAATCCCGAGGTTCCGTGTTCACTTCCCGTGCCAAACGAGAAAAGTTTGAATTGGCTACAAATTATTTGAAATAAATAGGAATGGAATTTAAAACACACCTATTGAGCAAAAACGCTCTTGGACAAAACCTTTTTGACTAATCGTGCCTAAAACTGTTTTTTCAATGCTTTTCTATGGGTCAACACCCACCGAGGAGGCAAAACAAAATTGAGCATAATTCGACATCATTGAACAAAATGTTTTGCCATTGAGCGTTTTGCTCAATCGGTGTGCGTTGGCGTTGGACAAAATGTTTTGTTGATTAAATTTCAACCTCCTTGCTCTTTTCGATCTTGAGATATTTTGTTCACACACACACACACACACATACTACAGACACAGAGACAGACAGACCATGTCGCGAAAACCCAAGTGGTTGGATTATGGGGACCTCAAAACGTGTGTATTCATCAAAATCTTGACTTCGAATTTTTGACATGATTCCAATACTTTCTCTCTATACTGGTCTGGTAATATATAATATTAAATTATGATAGGTTTTACACAGAAAATTCTAGATAGTCTTGGAAAAATAGGGTTCTAAATTATTGGAATCTAAATCATTAGAACATAATAAAACCCTATTTTTCTAGAATTTTTAACGTCTGTGTACAGTGGCGTCATTTCTTGGGGGGGGGCAAACATTTCTTCTAATTTACTTACAAAATAGGTAGTCAAATTTGACCAAAAGATATTTACTTTAATTAATTGTTTAATTTTGTACAGTTTATATACTTGTAGATATATTTTGTAATATTTTATTTAAAATAATAAAAATCAAAACCCTTGGAAGGGGGCAAATGCCTCCCCTGTCCCTCCCAAATGACGCCACTCTCTGTGTAAAACCTCTCATAATTTAATATAAAATAAAATTCTTAAGAAACCCTCCATTATTCGGTGGTTTGTATTCAATCCGGTAGAATTCAAGCAAAAAAGTATTTTCCTCTTTTTATAAATAAAAGAAACACTTTTTCCCCTCTTTCATTTTCTTTCCAAAAATACAAGCCCTTTGTGCTTGCTGGCTCACAATTTTCAAGTTCACTGATGATAAAAACATTAACTGAAATTTTCAGTAGGGCATTCATTACAAGTTTGGCAACTAGAGTGAAATTAGTCTCTCTTCCGAGTCGTTCCCATTTAGTACGAACACAGAGAGAGAGAGAGAGAGAGCAGCCGAGGAAGAAGGAACATCCGACGAAGACGTCCCGGAAATTGAACGAGAGCGAGTTTATAGGGGGTCCGATATTCGTAACGAACAGCCTCAACCTCACAACCTCTCTCAATTGAGTTTAACCTCCTCTCTCTCTCTCTTTCTAACGATCCAACGTTTCGGTGAACAGCCAATTAATTTTTCCAAGTCACTTGTTACTTGGATCAATTTGCTAATCGAGAAAAGAGAAGAAAAAAAACAAAACAAAAACAAGATTGCTTTAATTCTCGGTTTTTAATTTTGATAATTAAAAATTTGGATTGACTGATCGCACAGCACACAACTTTCTCTTATCTTCGGCAAATAAAAGTTTTGCACAAATTTTTTTTGTGTTGTGATATATTTAGTTTCCCATAGCAACTTGGTTCCAAACTTAACCACTTGGATAAGGAAAAATCTGAAATACTACATCAGTAAAGTATACTTTTAACAATTTTCAGAGTAAAATTAGATTAGACATTTGGAAGAGGATCTAAAAAAATAATTAATTTGTGATTTTTATTCAAAATCTTTGGAGTCAATTTTGAGAAAGTCGAAAAAAAATGAAAAAGTATATCATTAAAGTGTACTTCATCAATTTTCACTAAAAATTTTACTGGTATACTTTTTAAAGAGCATCTAAAAAAATAGTTGATTTGTGATTTTTAATCAAATTCGTTAAAGCTTATTTTGTGAAATTCAAAAAAAAAAAAAAACTGAAAAACTACTTCAATAAATTACTAGTACGTTTTGGCCGATTTTGTTCAAAAGCTTATTTTATTTATTCGGGAGGGTACCTAACACAAATATAAAATTTTAAACTCCTAACTCATTTCCTTCATGCTTAATATCGTCACACACAGACCAATATGCATCCGGGGACCAGTGGCGGATCCAGAAGTTTCTCGGGAAGGAGGGGGGGGGTAATCTGGTGTAACTCGTCGCACAGCACGCAATTTATTATTAATTTATTTATTTTCGGTAATTTAAAGGTGCATTCTGTACTTGTTTACCAGAATATAAGCTTACTAGACGTGCCCGCGCCTTCGGCGGGGCTATTCGTCTAGCCAGGGGGATGCGCCCCCTGGACCCCCCTTGTTCACCTACTTATATACATACCGGTACATACATTTTCCCTTTTCATTTTTATATGTAGAGATTATTTTAGCGGTTAATTATTCATGAACTTAAGATTTTTTGTGAATCATATCCTTTCCGGGACTCTCCCGGTACACAGACAAAAAATTTACGCCGATATTTTAGAATTCAAAATGTAAATAAATAAAAAAAATCGTAAACATGGGTAAATATTTATATTTTGTTACCATGGCGCAATCCCTGAGGCCTGATTGGTTGTTTCACACATCGGACACGGTCTTAGGGCTTTATTATATAGTATGATGATATACAAATCATATTTTAAAGCAGGTATAATGTTTATTTGTATATTTATTTTGGATGACATTTTATTTTATTATGTTTTTGTATAATATTTATACCTGTAGACTGTTTTGTATTACCATATTGTTTGTATTAATTGTTTTTATATATGCATGTGTTTTGTAAAAATTAGTTTTCTAAACCTAGAAGCCCTATGGCTTGAGGGGGTGAAATAAAAAAAAAAAATATTTTAAAGTATTAATTTTTAAAATTTTATATCAAAAATAAAATTTTTTTCCCAAAAAAAATATTTTTCTCAAATCTAGGGGAGGGAGCAATTACCCCCTTTACCCTCCCCCTGTATCCGCCCTTGTGGGGGACCCACTTTTTGGGCTCACCTCATTTCCATCAAAATCTCGACATTGAATTTTTAACATTATCGCACTATATTTATATAGATAAGAGAAAGTAAAAAAAGAGGAGAGGACTAGTGACCCCTTAAGCAACATGCTTGCTTCTATCAAAATGGCGTCCTTACACAATAAAAATCAAAAACAAATAGATATTATTTTTATAGGATTATTCATAAAAAATATATATTTATCATCTGATGGAAAATAATTCGAATTCGCTATCATTATTTATTTATTAAAATAAAACAGAGCAACAATCATGATAACTCATTAAAATTTTATTATCATTTTGTTGTGTTGTCCACAAAAACAACAAAAAAAAAAAATACCAATAAACAAACAACTTGTGTAAATAATTTTATATTTTACTCATCAGATTAATAAATTTAATTTTCAAAATACACCAGCATGTTTTTACTCTCAAGAGCGTTATTTATATATAAACAAAACATACGGCGCCTTTTCTAATACTTAATGGCCCGGGGTGGGTCCCAATACGTACATAAATAAACCCTCCCCCCCCTTTCTGTACTTAGTATGTGGTGTGTTTATGTTGTGTGTGTTCGAGTGAGTGAATCTCTGCCACGCCTTGATTGTACATTTCCATCGGACCTCGCCCAACCCCCGAGATCTCTCTCTATTAATTAACTCCAGAGAGGGTGGATTAATTTAAAAAAATCGCGTTTTTTGTGCTTGCTGTCATAATTCTATTGCTAATGAATTATAACGAAATATGAACCTGAAAAAAAAATCAACCAAAAGATTTGTTATTTTTCTTAAAAAACTCCCATTTTCTTATATTACTTGAGGAAATTATATTTCATTAGAACAGGGGTGGTCAACCCAAATGATCTTGCGGGCCATTTGGGAAATACATCATAACTCCCCGGGCAGTATTTAAAATTATATAATCCCATATTATTTTTAGACTCACTATAGACATTCTTTTGGGGGTAAAAAAATAAAAATAAATAAATATATTGCAAGGAGTAGTGTACAGTGCCGGAATAAACAAGATGGAGGCTTTGAAGCAGTCGAAATCTCCGTGGCTCTGTCAGCTAATAATCAATTTTCATTTTTACTTTCTCTTACCTATGTATATATGTAATATATATATAGAGAGAAAGGATTGGATTCATGTCAAAAATTCGATGTCGAGATTTTGATGGATCTTCACGTTTTGAGGTCCCCTGAATCCAAAAAGTGGTTTTCGCGACATGGTCTGTCTGTCTGTGTGTGTGTGTCTGTCTGTGTGTCTGTGAACAAAATATTTCAAGAACGAAAAGAGCCAGGAGGTTGAAATTTATATTTAAGTTAGGCACCGCCATGGGACGTGACACGAAGCTTTTGAACAAAATCGACCAAAGAGTACTAGCACTTTGCTGATTCACTTTTTCAGTTTTTTTCGATTTTCTCAAAATTTGCTCCAACGATTTTTTTAAATTCAAAAATCAATTATTTTTTTAGATTCTCTATAAAATGTATATTCTCATTTTGTGATTGAAATCTTCTGAAGACCCCTTTACTCTTGTACTCCATAGAAAAGATAGGAGAAATGGTTGCCATGGTATCAAAATATAAATATTTTCCCATACTTATAAATTTTACATCTTGAATTCAATTGTATCCTACTGTCGCAAACTAAATACATGTCGACACCAAAAAATCTGGTGTGACAAGCACAGACACAACTTTTGATTACCGAAGGTAAGAGAAAGTTGTGGCTGTGCGCCAGTCACACCAGATTTTTTCATTTAGCCTAATGTTCAAAATGTCCCTATGGGGCTCGTGGAAAAATCGAAATTTATATACATTTTAAAAATTTCCATACGATAAAAAAATTATATGTTTATAAAGAGGGGAAGCAGGAGGGGTAAATTTTTAAAAATGGATTCCGCCCCCCTCATCTCGGAAAAATAATTATATATACTCCCCTGCAATGCTTGCCATTTTTGCCTGGGGTCGTGGGTTCGTATCCTTGACAAAATTTCATCGTTTGAGACCAAAAATCGGCCCAAAAGTACTAGTACTTTACTAAGGTACTTTTTCACTTTTTTTCAAATTTCTCAAAATCTACAATTTTTATTGAAATTCATAAATCAACTATTTTTTTACTTTCTCCTAACCTATTTATGAAATATATAGAGAGAAAGTATTGGATTCATGTCAAAAATTCGATGTCGAGATTTTAATGGATCTTCGCGTTTTATTTAGAGGCTATTTAAAAAGAATATTCTCATTTACTTTTGAAATTCAAAGGAAAAAGTTGAGATTTTTTCACTTTTTCGATTTTCTCAAAAGTTTTTTCATAAAATTTGTTTGAAGTACACTTTATTTCTAATGAAAGCATTTGTAGCTCAGCGCCATATATGAAAGACAAGTGGTCAAGTTTGGAACTAACTAGTAAGATGCTATAGAAAACTAAATAATTATGTCTTGACCCAAAAAAATCTGGTGTTACAGCACAGTACATACTTTTCGATTACCGAAGGTTAGAGAAAGTTGTGGGCTGTGTATTAAGTCACGCCAGCTTTTTTTATGTGATATTTTCTCCTCGTGGTCTGGACGTGACTTTTAAAAAATAAGAGGGAATTATGCTATCCCCTACTCCAGGAGGTTGTTAAAATATTGTGTGCCAAAATATTCATATTACAGTATATTTTAAAAGAAAAAAATTAAAACATAATATATGAATGAAAGAATAAATGTTAAAAGAAAATATTAATATTTTTGAAAGTTTGTTTATACTTTAATATTTACTCTCCTATTTATTATTACTATATTTATATTCATCCTCTCTTAGTAAATATTTAATTTAAAAAAAAAAAAAAAACTTCATTTCTCAAGAATCAACATTTTTCTTTTTATTTTGATAAGCGGAGTTGTAATCCTTCTAAACATAAAATACACGCGCGCACACACAAGTATTTTTTATCAAAATCCGGCATTGCTGTTGTTGTTGTTGTTGTAGGAATGGTGTGTACAAATCCGAAATGATTATAACGCCTTCGGGGGTGTTGGTAGAGAGGGCAAAAAAGGCCCTTTTGTTGGAACTCGGCTCTTCCACTTCAAAGGGCTTCAGAACACCTTCACTGGGAAGGGTATTAGTTTATGAATCGGAGATTTTTACACATCCCTATATAATATATCGAACAAATAAAAAAAAAAATCTCTTTTCATTCATTCCGAATATTTTAATTATATTGATTTCGGATTATTAAATGGGAATTTAAAATAAATATTTTTAATGTTTTCGAATGTTTTATTTTATACTTTAAAAAATAAACATTCTTTTGATAATACCTTTTTACTTTTATTTTTAAAATAAATAATTGTTAAAAACAAGAGACCATGACACAAACTGTAAAAAAATATTAAATACTAACAACAAAATGTTTTTTTTTTCTTTAACCCTTTTCGGCTACAGAAGCCATTTAGGGGTGTTTTGTAGCTCATTTCCTTCATGCTACACACAGACCAATTTGCAGAACCCACTTTACAGAGATTTTAAAAATTTCGAGGAGAGAACCCGGGTAATAATGATAATAAATTATTTTGTATGAAATAGAGGTGTATATCCAAAAATATGCAATTTTATGAAGTGTAAAATTTTATTTATGGTTTCCTAGATATAGGATTCAGATTAATCTACTAGGTCGTAGATGATAGTAAACAAGTGCATATGAATCCGGTCTCTACTAATAATAAGGCCTTCAGATTCTCAAGTAAAATGACCTCCTGAATCCAAATATGACCTCCGTTTTCCCCCAGCACGTACCGTTTTCCGGGGGTAGCCCCCTACTTATTTCCACCCCTTTTCGTTAATTATAGGGCCACGAAAAAAATTTGGAGGAATGAAAAGGAACATTTTAGCCTTAACATTTCTTCAGAAGGTCTATAGAAGCGAAAAGTTAAAAAACATTAACATTTGGATCCAAGGGGGGGATGTGGGGGAGGATTTGTCCCTAAAATGCAAAAAAATCATTAAAAATGATCGATTTTTTCTGATTTTTTAACAATTTTTTCAATGATTTTCTACATATTCCAGCTGACAAACCCACCTCACCCTTCCTTAAACATCCCTCAATTAAAAAAAATTATATAGGACAAAGCGGGGTGTGGGCGATTCCGAAGCCCTTGCAAGAAGATGGAAGATTCACAGCTCAGTTGGTCAAATTGGCAAATATGCGGCTAACTTTCATTTTTTTTGGGCTGATCTTTACAAATTTAAACTTAAATATACGGATTCTCTATGTCCTTCAATATTTCCATATTTTATCTAAAGGGATAGAAATTATTTCTTGTCAATAATTGAAAAAAATTCTTCTTGCAAGGGCTTCGGAATCGCTAACACCCCACCCGCTTTATCCTATATATTTTTTTTTAGTTGAGGGATGTTTAAGGAAGGGTGAGGTGGATCTGTCCGGATCTGTCCGCTGGAATATGTAGAAAATCAGTGAAAAAATTGGGAAAAATCAGAAAAAATAGATAATTTTTAATGATTTTTTTACATTTTAAGGGACAAAATCCTCCCCCACATCCCCCCCCTTGGATCCAAATGTTAATGTTTTTTAACTTTTCGCTTCTATAGACCTTCTGAAGAAATGTTAAGGCTAAAATGTTCCTTTTCATCCCTCCAAATTTTTTTCGTGGCCCTATAATTAACGAAAAGGGGTGGAAATAAGTAGGGCCCCCCCCCCCCCGAAAATGGTACGTGCTGGGGGAAAACGGAGGTCATATTTGGATTCATTTTGCTTAAGAATCTGAAGGAATTTTCTCGGGGCTTTTTTTCTTGTTGCACAGTGTAATCAAACCTTAATATCTAATTAGGCCCTACCATTTTTCTTATTTTGTATATTGTTACATTAAGTAGTTTTTAATTAATTATTAATTAATTAATACAAAATGTGGTCTATAATTAAAAACTCACATAATAGGCTAATAATAATACAATCCACAAAAGCTTTAATTGAAAATATATTCAAATATCAACCCATCCAGAAATGTTTAAATATAATACTATTCAAAAACCCTCATGAAGAAAATAACAACTTCGAATCAAATAAATTCAACTGTATATGAACTTAAAAGAGTGAACGCAATAATAACTGCTTTCTCTATATCATATTATTTGATCTCATTTCCAACTTTTATTATTAAATATTAAATAACCTTTCCTCTTTGTAGAATAAATATATTTGATTCAGAGAGAGATGAAAACTCTCTCTCTCTCTCTCTCTCTTGAAGACAAAAATAAATCAATTTCAATAAAATTTCCGCATCAGTTAGTATTTTTCATTCGACTTTATGATGTTTCACTCACTCCAGTCTGATAGGCAAAATGAATGATATTTTTCGGAGAAAATAGGATAAAAAAAATCAATCATACTAATACAGAATAAAGATGAAGAAAATTGATGTTTATTACCTCTCAATATGTCTTTCTCAACAATCGGACGTATTTATTTATTTTTTAATAAAAATGCTAAATGAAATGTAATGAATAAAAAAAGAAAAAAAAAAAACTTCCGAGTTGTCGAATTTTAATTATCGGCCGTCAATTTTTACTTTAATTAAAATGCTTTAAGATTTCAAGACCAATATTTTAATTACGCCACGTTTCAACAGAGGAACTGTGCTCATCATCAGAAAATTACAGTATTTCGGTAAACTTCCGACCGTAGGTTCTAGTTGAAACATTTTATAAATTAAAATTAACTAGATTAAATCAAAATATTTATTAATTATAAATTAACACTTAATTTTAACACTCACTTGATAATAAGTTGTTGTTAAATCACATCTGATGATGACATGTAGCTCTAAGATGGTCTTGACCAAAATCGAAACCTCAGCATTAATAAATTGAAATAATAACTAACTGCTGTTCTTTTCCTTTATTCTTCAACAGATGATTTGCGCATTAAATGAGTAAAATGTATGACCTAGTGTTTGTAATTTCCCTTATATGCATGATGTTCCAACTAGAGCCTACGGATGACAGTTTCAACTACAAAGCACTTTCAACTATTTGTACTTTTAAAATTGAAATATTGGTGTTGGAATTTCTAGTAGACTACATACTTGTCTACTTTGTTCCTACATACTTGTCTACTTTGACTACACACTTGTCTACATACTTGTCTACTTTGACTACATACTTGATAACTTTGTCTACATACTTGTCTACTTTGCCTACATACTTGTCTACTTTGACTACATACTTGTCTACTTTGACTACATACTTCACTACATACTTGTCTACATTGTCTTCGTTATGAAGTACACAAATCAAAATATGCTTAATTTGTCCAACTCTGCTTGCAACAGCTCTGTATGTAATGATATAAGTCTCAAAAAGACAGTGTAAATTTACAAAATTGTACTCATAACACACAGACCTATCTAATGACTATATGAGCTCTATCGAAACGTCGGCCTAAAATTATAAAATTCTATCCCCCTCAGCTTAATCGAAAATGCTAATTAAATAGTAAAAAATTAATCCCTTTTATTTTCGTTAAAATCACCCTCTAAACAATTCAATTTTATTAATTATTACCATCACATAATCATTTTTTGTATTACTATGCATCTATTGTATTATAACTTCTCATTATAATAATATTATATAATCATTTGAATTGTTAATTTGTAATTAAATTTATCTTTATATAAATAATAATAAAATTTGTCTCCCTCAGGCTTAATAATTTTACCCTCCGTGAGTCTTGCGCTCTATTATTTATTTATTAAAAAAAAAATTCTATTAGCCTTTTTGATCATATGATGAAGAAATTTTATCGGAATTCAA
This sequence comes from Euborellia annulipes, assembly GCA_023213315.1. Classification (NCBI taxonomy): domain Eukaryota; kingdom Metazoa; phylum Arthropoda; class Insecta; order Dermaptera; family Anisolabididae; genus Euborellia; species Euborellia annulipes. Next base: position 4,711 of record JAKCPI010013063.1, on the reverse strand, counting down.
TAATATTATCTAAATGCAAGCAGGTGCAGGCTGAAGGCTCGCTTTTGAATGCCAGAAATGGGGAGAGTGAAGGGTGAGCTCCCTTCTCTCTCTCTCTCTCTTCTATTCATAAAAAAAAATTCTCTCTTGTCTCTTTGATCAGCAAATTTTTTTTTATTCAATTTCATGATCATGTTCTATTTTAGTGTTTATTTTTATTTTTTAAATTTATATTTCAATTAATTAATTAATTACTTGTTGTGTTTATAACACGTCGTTGTTGTTGTTGTTTATACAAGCAATTTCGGGTAGGCAAATTTTGTTGACGTGCCCGTTGAGGGATGTAAGAGAGGGAGAGAGTAAAAGTTGGAGCGAGAGAGAGAGAGAGAGCTGCTTGCTGGGCGTCCAATGGTCGCCATGGCAACGGGGTTACCGCGTGTACTCAGGGCACAGGGGCGTCATTGATCGAGCCACATTCGTACAAGAGAACAAAAAACATCTATATATTATTATTACTCTAAATAGAAATGTATATACAGGTAGAATAAAATTTGGAAATTTTATAATTCTAATTAATTTGATTTTATATATTTATATATAATCGTTAATTTTCTTCATTGTAAATACTTATTTTTTAGACAAATAAATGTACTTTTTATCTTCCATTCATTGTTGATCCATTGAAATAAAAGTACTGATGTTTAAAGACAAAAATAGGAGGTGACTTGGCTTATCAGATAAGCTGGGGCTTAGAAATTAGACTCGAGTCTAATAGAAAAGTCAAATTAGTATTTAGACTCGAGTCTAAATTCGAACCCAGGTTACCGCAAAAATTCAACCAATTCGAGGGTATCTACTGCAGCAATGGGAATATGATCCCCTCCAGTTACAGGCACCTAGGGCCTTTAGAGAAACAAAAAGGCAAAAATAATAAATTTACTATTTTTTTTATATAAGCTACTAGACGCAAAGCCCCGCCTTCGGCAAGGCGGGGCTTTGCGTCTAGCAGGGGCTGCGCCCCCTGGACCCCCTTGCTCGCCTACTTATATACATACCGGTACATACATTTTCCCTTTTCATTTTTATAAATAGAGATTATTTTAACGGTTAATTATTCATAGAAGAATTTTTGTAAATCATATCCTTTCCGGGACTCTCCCGGTACACAGACAAAAAATTTACGCCGATATTTTTAGAATTCAAAATGTAAATAAATAAAAAAAAATCGTAAACATGGGTAAATATTTATATTTTGTTACCATGGCAACTATTTCTCCTAATTTTTATTTTTTTCTTATTTTAACGGTTAATTACTCATTAACTTATTGTTATTTGTGAAACAAAACCTGTCCGGGACACTCACAAACATACACAGAAAATTTCATCATAATTGGTTCAGTCGTTTAGGAGGAGTTCAGTCACATACACACGTACAGAAGAATTATATATATAAAGAAGAAGATTAGTATAATTTGTTACTTCTCATTGCCTGTGTTTCATATCAAAAATCCAGTCTCAAACTTCTACTAATGTCTAATTAATTAATTTTTTTTTTTTTTTTTTAACAGTCACACTTACTATAGAGTGCAACTTTTACTAATATACTATAAAAAAAATTTGAAACGAATAGCCCAGTGTATTATATCAGTTAATTAAATTGATATATTACTGTTTCAATAAGTGTTCTATGCATTTTTTTTGCCCTCGGGGCTTGGTGTAGAGGTTAGCGTGCTAACTTAGTATACCAAACGTCGCGGGTTCGGACCCCAGGCAGTCCGATGATTTTATTTAAGCCAATTGGATACCAAATGGCTTAAATAAGAATGCCTGGACCCCTATATGTATATTTATCAATAACGGTTATCGTCTAAAGTCTTAAATGGCCTGAGTTGCCGAAAAGACTGTGTGAATGTGTGTGTGAGTGTGAAAAAAAAGTATGAAAGTTAAAAAAAAAAAAAAATTGAGTGCTCACAGTAGAGAGTTTAAATTTGATTTAATAAAAAATAATATACTTACTGGAGACGATAGCCGAGAATCTAAACTGAGGACTCATGTAGGGTAGCGGGCTGTAAATCCCTGCTTGATGGCTGGAATTTTCGGCTTAAGGGTGAGGAGCGACCCTTCCCACGCGAGCTCTAGGTGGTAGATGCAAATCGCCCGGATGAGACACCACCACTTGGCTAATGGGCACTTTAAGAATGGTTATCTGGTTACTAATGCCTTTGATCCATGTTTCTGGTGTCTATGCTAGTCATAGCGTAGATACAGGCCCTGGCCAGGAATTCCGGCTCTCTTCTTTCTTCTCTTCACTCTCCTCAGACTTTCCTTCTCCCTTAACCCAAAATCCACCCAGCCAATTCAGTAACTTTTCCCTTACTTCCATAAAAAAAAAAAAACCAAATTAACAATATCCTCATGGAATCAGCGAGAGTAAAATATTCCGGAGTTAAACTAGCCTCCCGTTCGGATCTCCGGGTGGAGGCTACTCCCGCGGGTTCTATGAGGAAAAATCCTCTTAAATTTCCAAACCAGGATTTCACAATTCAGTTCACCAATATTCGAGGACTGAATTCAAACCTTAATGCCGTCCACCACCATCTCGAACGAGTCAATCCCCAAATTCTTGTTCTTGGAGAAACCCAGATTTCAGCAAACAACTCAGGAGCCCCTCACCTTAATTACCCTAACTACCATATCCTTGATAAGTTTCGCTTTAAGGGAGGCGTCTGCGCCTATGTAAGATCTGATGTTTCCTGTAGGAGAATGCATGAACTCGAGTCTAACGATTTCGATATACTATGGCTAAAAATCTCAGCCAAATCATCGAATCATTTCCTATGCTGTATCTATCGTTCCCCCAATGCTAGCAACCATACTTACTTTTTCGACCACCTCACAGAATGTGTCAATACTATCCAAACCAAATTCCCTTCAAATGAAATCTCCTTCCTAGGAGATTTTAACGTTCACCACAAAGATTGGCTGAAATACTCGGGCACCACCGATGCTGCAGGGAGAGCAGCCAAGAATTTTTGCGATTCTTGCGACCTCACCCAAATCATTGGTGAACCCACACGTGTTCCAGACAATCCAACACATGCCCCCCATCTTCTAGACCTATTTATTACCTCCAACCCACACTCTTACTTTCCTTCAGTAGCCCCCCTCTTGGCACTTCCGACCACTCCCTTGTCACAGTAGTATTCAAGACATCTCCCACTAACCATCTAAAACGCATCCCTCCCCGGAAAATTTGGCAATTCCACTCAGCCCAATGGGATGACCTAAGAATCTTCTATTCGTCTTTTCCATGGAATGATTACTGCTTCAACGGAACCAATGCTTCTCAGGCGGCTGACTCTATCACAGACGCCATAATCATGGGTATGGAAATGTACGTACCCTTTAAAATATATCAAAAGGGAAAAAAATCCAAACCATGGTTTAATGTCCAATGTGTGAAAGCCACTAGCGCCAAAAATCAAGCATATGAGAACTGGAAACTGTCTCATGATCCGTTGGAGTGGGATAGATTTCGTAAGGCCAGAACCCAATGTCAGAAGACCATCAATGAGGCTAAAAGGACCTTCGAGCAGAGGAAATGCGACCAATTGGCATCCTGCCCAAATGGTAGTCGACGCTTCTGGTCTTTGGCCAAGGCAGTAGGCCGTAACTTTTCCTCATCTTCATTTCCACCTCTTAATTTGCCTGATGGTAAAATTGCCACTACCCCATTTGAAAAAGCCCAAATCTTTGCTTCTCTCTTCGCATCCAATTCTACTATTGACGATAAAGCCAATAGTCGCGATCCTCCGACCCAGCATTCCAATAAAATTTCAATGGATAAAATTCATTTTAGGAATAAACTAATTAAAAAGGTTATTAAGGAGCTAGTAATCGACAAATCCCCAGGCCCTGACGGTATTCCCCCCATCGTCATTAAAAAAATGTTCCCCTGAATTGGTCCCAATATTATCCAGGTTGTTCAACCTCTCATTTTCCTCGGGAAATTTTCCCGACTCTTGGAAATTGGCGAATATTCAACCCATTCCCAAAAAAGGTGACTCCTCTCTTCCCAGCAACTATCGCCCAATCGCAATAACCTCCATACTATCCAAAATTATGGAAAAAGCCCTCAACATTCAAATTTTAAATCATCTGGAACATTGCGGAATGATGAATGATAGGCAATATGGTTTCAGGCATGCTCGTTCGACTGGGGATATTTTGAGCTTTGTCACACACCTCTGGAACAAAGCCATGGAAATGAAAGGGGAAACTATTGCAGTTGCTCTTGACATTTCGAAGGCTTTCGATCAGGTATGGCATAAAAATCTTTATGCTAAACTTCCATCTTTTGGCCTATCCTCTGAGCTGTGCCAGTGGATCAAGAGCTTTCTAACGGAGCGAAAGATCTCGGTTGTAGTCGACGGTGTGTCTTCTATTCCGCATTCAATCAACGCAGGTGTTCCCCAGGGTTCTGTCCTCTCTCCCACCCTATTCCTTATGTACATTAACGATCTCATGGGAGTAACCTCCAACCCAATTCATTGCTTTGCTGATGACAGTACCCTGCACTCTGTCAGGACTGGTGAAACCTCATCCACTGGTCGTCTGGGGGCTGTCTCGTCGATAAATGATGATCTTGGTCTCTTGGAGGAATGGGGAAACCTCAATCAAGTAAAATTCAATTCCCAAAAAACCCAATGTTGTTTAATTTCTAGACAAAAAA
>JAKCPI010013062.1:0-57734 GCA_023213315.1 Euborellia annulipes | reverse complement strand
AGAATGAATATGTAACCATATGAGCAGTGGCGTACCGAGGGGGGGTGGAGGGGGCGGTCCGACCCAGGCCCTGAGCCGGCATAGGCCCCCAAATACTGTATTTATAAAAAAAATTTAAATGAAAATTTCTCTTTGAGAGGCCCCGGGGCCCTCAGGGCTCAAGAAAAACGAAAAAATTTAGATAGAAAAAAAAAAAATTTTAATGAAAATTTCTCTTTGAGTGGCTCTGACCCCTTGGGGTTCAGGGATATACGGTATTTTAAAAATATTTTTGTGTATGGAGGAGAGATATTTAAAAATGAGCACCCCCCCCAAAAAAAAAAAAAAAATTCAATATAACCTTACACCTCTGGTACAAAATGTATAAAGGCCCCCTCTTCTAGTGCCGCCCCAGGCCCCCAACTGCCTCGGTACGCCTCTGTCAAGTGGTTGAAATCGATTTGATCTGCCAGCATTGTCGATAATTTTTTCCATTCCCCACTTAACCAAACGTCGCGAGTTCGAATCCACCTCTCTGCACTTTTTTTTAAAACATATTATCAATTTCCTTTTATTTTTAATTCTAAATTCGAAAGAAATGTGAAATAAATTAAAAAAATCAAACAATATAAAAAATACAAAAAACTTTTATTAAAATTTCTCTTAAAAAAGAGAGAAAGTAACTTTTTTAATTGTTGCCTACATTGCGTCCATAGGCGCCGGAACTGGGGGGGGGGGGCAGGGTGCATTGCCCCCCTGGCATCCTATAGGGGGGGGCGAGGGGGGCAATATGTCTTCTTTTATTTCATTTATTTTTAAAAATGATATATTTTTACTTTTGAAAAATAAAACCTTCTAAATTAAAAAAAATTAAAAAGAGTAAGAAATTCATTTTTTTCCAAATTTTTGATAAGATCACTACCAAATTTTTTGAAATTCGGTCGCTAAGTACCACAATTCATCATTTTTGCTAAAAAATGCATTTTTTCAACACTTTTCTTCTCTTCTCCATCTCTATATATATAAAGAGACTTGTGACTAACTTACTTACTTACTTACTAAGTGATGACAACGCCCAGCCTAAACTATAATACCTATAAAGTTGAAATTTGGCATGTAGATTACTTTTATTGCGTAGGCGTCATTTAAGGACGAATTTTCAGAAATTCATGCCCCACCCTATCCTCCCACCTGCAAAACAAATTAAAACCCTAATTTATTTAATATTATTAGAATTTATATAATTTTAATACACACATAATCTATTTGTATGAGATTTAATAATTTTTTTTGAAGAAAAGATCATAGAGGCTCCTTTTTTGGCTGACATCCTCTCTTCCTTCAACATTCTAATTGCTGAACAGCCACTTCTATATCAACATCTTAAAAATATTTATATTTAATGTTACTTGTACAATTGACAAAAAAAATTGATATACAATCTAATCAAAACAATGTAGTTGTTCTCAAATCTCGGTACCTGGCGCTTGACACACTAATGCGTAACAGGGTCCAAATAATATAATATATTTAAAATGGATATTTGTAAACGGATTACGGATTAAATAAAATTTTTTTTCCTAATATTTAAAATTAATCTTAACATATACAATAAAATAGGAAATAATAATTAAATGTTTCTTTGTTTCAGAAGAGAGATCTTTGGAAAAAATCTGGTGTGACTGGCGCACATCACACAACTTTCTCTTACCTTCGGTAATCGAAAGTTGTGTACTGTGCTTGTCACACCAGATTTTTTGTGTCGACATGTATTTAGTTCCTTATAGTAGGGAATATTTTTTTTTTTTTTTTTTTAAAACATTCACACTTTTTTCTCATTCACACTCACACTCACACACACATTCACACAGTCTTTTCGGCAACTTAGGCCATATAAGACTTTGACGATAACCGTTGTAATTAATAAATCAATTTGGTGTTCAGGCATTTCTATTTAAGCCATCTGGTATCCAAATGGCTTAAATAAAATCATCGGACTGCCTGGGTCCGAACCCGCGACGTTTGGTATAGAAAGTAGTGTACGTGCTTGTCACACCAGTTTTTCGTGTCGACCATTAGCCCGAGGGCTAGGGAATATTTGAATTCAGATGTAAAATTTATAAGTATGGGAAAATATTTATATTTTGTAACCATGGCAACCATTTCTCCTATCTTTCCTATGAAGCACAAGAGTAAAGTGTGCTTCAAACAATTTTGAGGGCAAAACGAGAATATACATTTGAAAGAGCATCTAAAAAATAATTGATTTTTGAATTTTAATCAAAATCGTTAGAGCGAATTTTGAGAAAATCGAAAAAAACTGAAAAAGTACATCAGTAAAGTACTAGTACTCTTTGGCCGATTTTGATTAAAAGCTTATTTTTCCGGTCCCGGGGGTGTTTAACTTAAATATAAAATTTCAACCTCATAGCTCAATTCCTTCATGCTTAAAATTGAACACACACACACACACACACACACACACACACAGACAGACCATGTCGCGAAAACCACTTTTTTGGATTCAGGGGACCTCAAAACGTGAAGATCCATCAAAATCTCGACATCGAATTTTTGACATGAATCCAATACTTTCTCTCTATATATATTACATATATACATAGGTAAGAGAAAGTAAAAAAGGCCTTCTATAGGTTGTAGATATTTTAAATAGCTTTAATTTAAAAGAAAAATTGAGGTCGATAGCTTCAAAATTGTGGCCGCGATCTCCCAAAATTAGCACCCCGAGACGCGCACCTTAATGTTTCTGGGTACTCTAATAGGACAGAATGATCTTTGTTTGACATTTGCCCGGATACAGTGCGTAAAAGGCAGGCATTTGGTTCCACACTTTAAATCTAAACTAAACAATTAAACTTTTCTTAGATTAATATAATAAATAAAGTTCATTTTCTTCAAAGCAGAAACGTTACAACATGATTTGAAATATTTATAACCAGAAGCTGAGAGAGAGAGAGAGACACGTAGCTAGTTGACAAAGTAATTGTCCCTGTTTGCACATATGGGCGCTTTTAAACGTTTAACCCCCCCCTCAAACACTCTCTTATATCATTTAAACTTTAAGAAAAAATGTGACAGATGCTAGTAAGGATGATATTTTCTTTTATACAAAAAAAAAAGAAAATATTTTCTTTGATCTCTTTTTTAACCAGGTCTGTTTTTGTCGAGAATTTCTAAACCAGAATAATCTCTTTTATTTAATCCAAGAGTCTGTTTTTGTTATCGAGAATTTCAAGTTGAAAAATCTGGTGTGGACTGGCGCACAGCACACGACTTTCTTACCTTCAGTAATCGAAAGTTGTTTACTACGCTTCACACCAGATTTTTGGTGTTGACATGTATTTAGTTTCCGCCGATATATTAGAATTCAAGATGTAAATCTTTTTTTTAAACATTCACACTTTTTTCTCATTCACACACACAGTCTTTTCGGCAACTCAGGCCATATAAGACATTTACGATATCCGTTATTGATTTAATATACATATATATGAAGGTCCAGGCATTCTTATTTAAGCCATTTGGTATCCAATTGGCTTAAATAAAATAATCGGACTGCCTGGGGGTCCGAACCCGCGACGTTTGGTATTCGAGGTTAAGCACGCTAACCTCTACACCAAGCCCCGAGGGTTATGTAAAATTTATAAATATGGGAAAATATTTATTTATATTTTGTTACCATGGCAACCATTTCTCCTATCTTTTGTTGGAGTACAAGAGTAAAGTGGTCTTCAGAAGATTTCAATGGCAAAATGAGAATATACATTTCAAAGAGAATCTAAAAAAAATTAAATTTTGAATTTTAATCAAAATTTAACCGTATTTCGGTTAATATTAGGTCTACGAATTCGTTTTATGTACCAAATTTTATCAAATTTAACGCTCTACAGCTTTGTATTGTGCTATGGTCCACAAAATATGAATATTTTACGAGATATAAGCGACAAACTGAAAGAATTCTCAAATTTTTGACCCCTTTCCCTACCCCGCCTAGGGTGCTCGAAGTCGAAAACTTAGGATAGGCATCCTAGAGTACCCCCAAATAACCAGTAAATCCCTTCGGAATATTTTCCCGGCAAAATGTTATATCGAATGGTCTATATTGTGATTTTCCACTTATTTTTCAGAAAGAGCAATATATCAAAACCGAAATGCTAATTTGTAAATATCGCGAAATCTATAGGTTTTAATGAAAAAATGGTTATTATAAAACCTCAAGAGAATTAAATTTGCTGTGAAATGAGCCAAGAATCATCTTTCTACGATACTTGGTTTTCGTTTTATGAAGTAAAAACTGCGAATTTTTAGATAAAATGGCACTTTTTTCAAAATTTTAACCCCCAATGAGGCACGTTATCCAATTTAGCTAAAACTTTGCCATTATCATTTTCTAGCCAAAAGACAACTTTTAGGAGGTTCGGCTGAAAGAAATTAAAAATTTTTGTTTTTTGCGGCCACCCTAATACACACATATATAGGTAAGAAAACGTTCAGTAAAAAAGAATGGAATTTCAACCCACCTAGAAGAAATAAAGTCAAGAAAGTGTAAATAAAATAATTACCAAGTTTAAAGAAGTAGGAGAAGAAAGGCTCGAAGCAAAAAACAAGAAGAAAGTTTGCTACCTCCGCCCTTTAAAGTAAATATAATTTCATTTATTCCCCCCCCCCCCTCTTTTTTCCTCCCTTCTCCAAATAACTTGCTAAAACAATTATTTGAATTAGAAAATAGTTTTTTTAAGAGTAAAAAAAAAAGACAGAGGAGACTTTATTATTTCTTAACTTCTCTTTTTTGCTAATTAACTTTCTTTTTTTATCACTGCACATATAATTCTATTTCATTGTAAGTAATGAAAAATAAAATAATTTATGAGCGTGAGAGGGGAAGGTAAAAAAAAATCCTCTATAATTTTTTGATTTTAATTTTATAAACATAGTTTATAAAATATGAAATCTAGCACAAGCACACAACTTTCTCTTACCTTCGGTAATCGAAAGTTGTGTTCTGTGCTTGTCACACTAGATTTTTTGTGTCGGAATATATTTAGTTTCCACCGATACAAGATGTAAAATTTATAAACATGGGGAAAATATTTATATTTTGTTACAATGGCAACCATTTCTTCTATCTTTCCAATGAAGTACAAGATTAAAGTGCACTGTAAAAAAATATGAATTTTCATTCATATCTCATAAACTTTGGTGGTTTAATTTTAATAGACCTAGGATATGAGTTAAAATTAATATACAAGTATATGAATAAGTATCGCTTTAAAAAAATATGAATTTTCCTTCTTTCACATGCTTTCGTAGTTTAATTTTAATACACCCCAGAATGTGAATTAAAATTAATATAAAAGTTTATGAACAAATTACCAACTTTTAAACTTATCTTTTTCTTTGTGTGCCGCCAAATTTTGAAATCGTTAAAAGTGTACCGCGACAAGTTGAGAATCACTGGTCTAAACGTTCTCAAATAACTCGACTACCTCAAGGAATTTTTATTAATATTATTTTATAATTATTTTAAGGAAACTTAAAAATTATTCTTTTAAAATTCATTTCCAAAATCTATATTGATTAAATTCTGGTTTGAAATTCGCGCTCTAAAACTATTTAAAATATTTATGAAGTCATACTAATTAAATAATTTTTATAAAGTAATTCAACTAAATAGCTATAGAAATTAAAATTAAAATTAACAATTTCACCAAAATAATTAATTTTAAAATATACAAGAAATTGGTTAGGTTGGCACCAGGTTGGCACCAAATTCATGTTTTTGAAGTAGCTGATTTAACGCATTGATAATTGAACGTGTATTATTATTTAAAATGAAATATATATATTTAATCAATATATTGAAATAAGAACATTTTACTAACAAAATCGTAAGTATTGAATTTGAATTTTTCATTGAAATTTTTTTTTTCTCAATTTCCAAATTAATTATTGTTTGTCATTTTTCAGGTGAGGGTTAGTTTATACTCCAGCCAGGGAATAAACTCCAAACTGCAATGAAAATGTAACTCTTTATTTCTTCTCAAAGAAGATGAAAATCGACATATTTTTTTGTATTAAATGATTTGTATTTGTGTTTAATTTACTTGGAAATGTATAAAAATTTATTTTTTGATACAAATTTATTATTTTAATACTTTAATTAGTTTTATTATTTAGTAAAATTGTATATTTTAATATAATATAATTTTTTTTTAATAAAGAAAAATAAAATAAATAAAAAAAACTATTATTTCACCTAGACCACTCACTTCCCCCTCAAAAGTATAAACTCGTAAGGACTTTAATTTTTGTTTATTAAAGCTTTTGTGGTTTGAAATATTATTATTAGGAGAATTTTTAATTATAGACCACATATTTGTATTAAATATTTATTAAAAATATATATATTTGTACAGTATTTATATATTTTTAATAAATATTTAATACAAATATGTGGTCTATAATTAAAAGTTCTCCTACTTTCATTTTTCACAAAAAAGTATATTATTTCTCATAAACCCGTAATTTAAATTTCATATACCAAAAATGAATTTATTCATATACCCGTAATTTAAATTTCATATACCAAAAATGAATTTATTCACATACCCGAAAATGAATTTTTTCATATACCCGAATATGAAAAATTTCATATCTGGTTTGTGAAAATTCATTTTTGGATATGACCTTTCTCATATACCCAAAATGAATATTCATAAACAGTTTGTGTAACAGACTTCCTATACATGTATGAATCTGGCTCGAAAATTTTTAACAGTGTGGTGTTCAGAAGATTTCAATGGCAAAATGAGAATATACATTTTAAAGAGAATCTAAAAAATAATTGATTTGACAATATGTGAAGTGGCTGTTGTATATCAACAATAGAAGAGGGAGTTGACTCACTGCATTGGCATTTGAGTGCATACTCTCGAAAATGGACTGAGGATGGCGATATTTAATTATAGCTGAAACTGTCTCCACTACTCTTGAGTTTCATTTCGTAGAGGCTTACTTCCTGGCTGCCCGCTCCCTCTTCTATTGTTAAATAATTGATTTTTGAATTTTAAATAAAATCGTTGGAGCGATTTTTGAGAAAATAGAAAAAACTGAAAAAGTACACCAGTAAAGTACTACTACTCTTTGGCTGATTTTGATTAAAAGCTTATTTTCACCGGCCTGGGACGTGACATGAAGCTTTGAACAAAATCCGCCAAAGAGTACTAATTCTTTACTGATGTACTTTTTTAGTTTTTTTTTTTTCAATTTTGATTAAATTTCATAAATCAATTATTTTTTAGATGTTCTTTAAAATGTATATTCTCATTTTGCCATTGAAATCTTTTTGAAGTACACTCTACTCTTGTACTTCATAGGAAAGATAGGAGAAATGGTTGCCATGGTAACAAAATATAAATATTTTCCCATACTTCTCATTCACACACTCATACACACATTCACACAGCCTTCTCGGCAACTCAGGCCATTTAAGACTTTGACGATAACCGTTGTAAGTAATATATATATTGGGGGTTCAGGCATTTCTATTTAAGCCATCTGGTATCCAAATGGCTTAAATAAAATCATCGGACTGCCTGGGTCCGAACCCGTGACGTTTGGTATAGGAGGTAGGCACGCTACCTACTTTTCCCATACTTATAAAATGTACATCTTGAATTCTAATATATCGGCGGGAACTAAACATATGTCTTCACGAAAAATCTGGTGCGACAAGCACAGAACACAACTTTCGATTACCGAAGGTAAGAGACCAGTCACACCAAATATTATCTGATTAGAAAAAAGTCTAATTTTTTGGAATAGAAAATTCATTTTATCTCTTTCTCTAGTATGAAACATTTTTCTCGCCTATATATAAAAAGTACCTTTCTGTCAAAACAAAAAAAAAGTTGGAGATAAACAGAAATTAGCACATTAAATAGTACAAACAATCAAAAAGAGGGAGAGTGTTTATTTTCGTATTCCATTTAAAAAAAAAAAGTCGCTACTTTTAGAATACAAAAAAAAAAAAAAAAAAATCAATGAACAGTAACAACAACAAAAAAAATATAACTATAAATGTATTAAAAGGGATAAAGAGAGAGAGAGAGAGAGGTCAAAATGGAGAAAATTTACTAACGGATGGGAACTTGAAGTTCGGCCATGAGTAGAGGTAAAGAAAATTTGCGCTCTCTTTTTATTTTTTTCCGAATTATATAGGGCCTGTTGCTTCAGTTCTAATTAACTAGCTATCTCTCGGATAAGCTTTCGAATCTTATCACATCAGGTTTTACTACTCACATGATTAATTAAGATCCCAGATCGTAGTTAACTAGCTAAGATCCAAAGTTTGGTATAAGACTTAACTAAGCCCCTTAGGTGAAATTAGAAACTTTGTTATTTTTTTATTAATAAAAATTATTTATATAATTCGCTAAGTCTTTTGTCACGCTCTATTTAGGCAACTTCCCGTTTGAATTTTGAAAGGAAATTTTATATGCTAAAAGAGGACCTTCTAGGAATTACATGAAAACTATTTTCATCCTGAAATTCCTATAACTCTTTGAGTTATTAAATCTTAAAATTACGATTTCTCCCATAGGAAATGTGTAGAGAAATATTTATGTATTCTTTCCATTTACAATATGTATTCTATGAATGGAAACAAATCTTCATGCTGGCACTGAATTGGAATGGATTAATAATAATTTTCTTGCGCCCTCGGGGTTTGGTGTAGATGTTAGCGTGCTAACCTCGTATACCAAACGTCGCGGGTTCGGACCCCGGGCAGTCCGATGATTTTATTTAAGTCATTTGGATACCAAATGGCGTGAGTGTGAATGAGAAAAAGTGTGAATGTTTTTTTATTAAAAAAAAAAAATAATAATAATTTTCTTGCCGCCCTCGGGGCTTGGTGTAGGGGGTTAGCGTGCTAACCTCGTATACCAAAAGTCGCGGGTTCGACCCCAGGCAGTCCGATGATTTTATTTAACCCATTTAGATAACAAATGGCTTAAATAAGAATGCCTGGACCCCAATAGATAAATAGATAAATTTAATATGTTATGGCTGTGGAGATTTAATCAGGAAACCGAAGGAAACTTTGCAGCCAGGAGATTAAATAAAAAAAATCTTTTATTTAATTTTTACCTAGGGCAAATAATTGTCAACAATTGTCAAAAAATTAAAAAAAAAAAAGAAATTGTATATGATTACAGTAAACATCAAAATACCTAAGATCGTGTATTGTTGACAATTATTTGCTCTGATTAAGGTCGTGACAGACGACCGAATCGTCGGCAAGTAAAAATTAAATAAAAGATTTTTTATTTAATCTCCTGGCTGCAAAGTGTCCTTCGGTTTCCTGATTAAATAGATAAATAATAACGGTTATCATAAAAGTCTTATAAGGCCTCTAAGTTGCCGAAAAGACTGTGAATGTGAATGGGAAAAAAGTGTGAGTGTTAAAAAAAAAGTTTGAGCGTATTCTTGTTTACTATTATATATCGATGATTTGCTATTGGTCGGATAAGTTCGCTAGCAGTGAAGCAACCGGCCCTTAGTTAACTAAAAATTTAATAGGCCTATTAAATGAAAATTGAAGGCAGATTTTAATAAAACTAGCCGCGTCGCTCGCCTTCGGCGGGAATTTCGGGATGAAAATAATTTCCCTGTAATCCCGAGAAGGTCCTCTTTATGCATAAAAAATTTCATTTCAAAATTCTAACAGGAAGTTGCCTAAATAGAGCGTGTCAGACGGACAGACCAAAAAAAGGACATTAGTGAATTATATATATAGATAATTTTTTTCTGGGATGAAGATTTAACATTAAATTACCTAAAGGTAATAAGATGCATCTAATTATATGAAGAGTATTTAGAAATAAAATAAATTTTATATCATCCGTCCATGCAGCCGTTGCTATTTGCTAATTTGCATCCCTCTCTCTCTCTCTCTCTCTCTCTCTCTCCCAAAAGAGAGAAGAGTAATCACTTGGCTGAAGAGAGGGTTTTATAACCCTTTTTTTTCCAGTTCAAGAGTTCAACGTTAATCAATGGTCAAGTGAGTGAAGGAAGGGGTAGCCCCCCCCCCCCGAGAGTCACAAAAAAAGGCTTAAACACCCTTTGCAATTGATATATATTTGCTTTATTACAGCAAATTTTTTTCTCTTTGGTATTTGGTTAAACAAAAAAACAAAAATTTAGTTGTTTTTTTTTTTTTACTTTCTCTTGCCTCTAATATATCGGCGGAAACTAAATATATGTCGACACAGAAAAATCTGGTGTGACAAGAACAGAACACAACTTCCTCTTACCAATTGGAATGAGAAAGTTTTGTTGTTCGCCCAGTCACACCAGATCTTTAAATATGAAGAATAATTTATTTATTCTGGCAGTTTTTTTGTCAATATTTCTGAGAAGGTCTATAGAAAAAATCTTCTTATTCTTTCCTCTCCTTAATCCCGCGGTGCGGGGTCGGCGTAGGTGCCATTCATGGGTTTGTTGAGACCGGGAAGGAATAGAACAGGCCGGCCCGCGCCTTTTGAAAAGAGGAAGGAAGAAACAGACATGCAAAGAATAGAAAGACTGCCAGCAAGTCCCAGCTCGGGTAGCTCGTGGTCGCCATCCACGTACTCACAAGATGTGAGCCCCTGAGCATCAAATTTAATTTTAAATAACTTTTGTTACAGACAAAACTGTTTTTTTTTTTAGGGCAAACCTTGTTTATCCTAGGACAAACTTGTTCGTCTTGAGGTCGTTCGGATAAAAAGATTTCTATTAGACCAAAATAGTTTATCACAACGCAGTTTCTCAACAAACTAGTTTGCCCGAATTTTAATATTTAATGAGTAGTGAGGATATCCCAGGCAGCCAAAAGCAATAAAGAAAATTATATTTATCTTTATTTGATACGTTTGTCGACGTTTCGGCTGATATTCCGGCCTTCATCAGGACAAAGAGCTGTTTGCCTCAAGCTCATAGAGGCTCTTGGCAACTCCTGAAAACTACTACTAATAGTGACTATTGAACCAGAAGTCATGACTAGGGCTCGGATTTATAGGCACTAAAAATCTTTAAAATAGGCAGGCAACTAAGCACTAAAAATTATTAAAATAGGCACTTAAAAGGCATTATTTAAGAAATAATATAAAAAAATTTAAAAAATTGTTGTCTTATTTTTGGTAATCTGGTGTGACTGGTCGCACAGCACACTATTTTTTCTTAATTTCTTAATTTAAAGGCGCGTTCTGTACTTGTTTGCCAGAATATAAATACAAATCAAATTTTTAAGTACTAATTTTTAAAATTTTACATTAAAAATAAATTTTTTTTCCAAAAAAAGTATTTTTTTACAATCTCAGGGGGGTAATTACCCCCTTTACCCTCCCCCCCTTTAAATATTTTCTTGATAATTCAAAAAAATTTTAAATTTAGGCTATGTATAACTCGTAAAAAATTGAAACTGGCTATTTGAACTTAAAATAGGCACTAAAAAAGGCATTTATAGATGAAATAGGCACTAAAACCCAGAATCGGCCAAAATAGGCATTATAGGCACTAACAAATGCCTCCTATTTTATTCAGAATTTCATGAAACCTATACATATCATATTGGCCTAAATTTTAAGCCATAAAAAAAGGCAAATAGGGCGAAATCCGAGCCCTAGTCATGACATACGACGAATGTTCGCTCAAACGCATTGTCAGGAGTTAGCAAGAGGCTCTATGAGCTCGAGGCAAACAGCACTTTGTCCTGATGAAGGCCGGAATATCTGCCGAAACGTCGACAAACGTATCAAATAAAGCTACGGAAGCAATTCGAAGTTCAATTCGGCCATTAGTAACATGAATTTTTTGAAAATAGGAATATTATTGACACTGTAACTCATTGACACAAAGTCGGAATGTCATGAAATTTTGACACGTATCTTTTAAAGGTTAGCACTAACTGAAAATGGTAAGTATTTATTATTCCCACCTCCATCTGTTAATCGCGGGACTTATTGATCGATGTGTTGCTAATATCTCCGCCACTACATGGTTTCCTAATTAGTATAGAATTAAATAGCCTACTCACTCCATTTTAAATGAATTTTTGTGCCAGCACCAGATTTTTTGCTTAACAATTAAATTCCGCCATTATTTTACTTTAGAAGAAAAACTATAATTAATTTTTTTTTTTAAACTTAATATAAAGATGTTGCATAGTTTAAGAGTTGATAAAAAAAAAAAAAAGATGGAAGAGAGAGAAAAAAAAAACTATTTCAAATATTCTTATTAAATTTCCTCTCCAAGGACAGGCAATCTACAAACTTTCTTTCTTTCTTTCTTGCGTAACATAATAATGGAATAAATTTTCTTCATTGAGGAATTTATGGAATTCAAAAAAAAAAATAAAAATAAAAAATAAAGCAGTGGCAAAATAGAGTAGAGTTAAAGTGAGAAAAGATATTCAAAATGTAGTGAGAGCAGCATCGGCGCATAACGACGTAATTAATTCCGGGTCAAAGTATAGGTGTAGTGTTTTTACTTGTTAATATAAATTAGGTACAGTAGGCGCCATAAGTGTCTTGCTCGAGAGAGCCTTTAACTTAGGCAACCAAAATGCTTAAAAAGATGATTTCTTTATATTAAAAATATTTTTCTTTAAATAAAAAAGTAAAAAATGAAATTAAAACTTTTTACTTATATTTTATTACAAATTGATTATGGCGCGGCGCCCTGGCGGCGGCGTCTCGTACGCGTTTAGTAGTTAAAAATTTTGAATTTGCCTCTCCGACTCCGCCCTCTCTGAATTTCGCCAATCAGCGCTATCCCTGAGGCATCCCTGAGGCCTGATTGGTGGGTTCACACATCGGACACCGGTTTAAGGGCTTTATATATAAGTATATGATAATTCCCTTACATAATTTTGGTTGCCTAAGTTCAAGGATCCAATCTCGAGCACATGATTTTGATTAAAATTCATAAATCAATTATTTTTTGTAGTAAAGAATAAAAAAACGATTGTAGTTATGTTTATTCCGTTTATTAGGCACTTCAAGCCAACGTTTCGGTCAGATATACTACCATCTTCAGGGCTGAAACGTGTCAACAAAATTAAGTAAGATGTAAGCCAACGCATCGACTTGAAGTGCCTAATAAATGAAATAAAGCTGCATTTACTCTTTTTAATAAAATCTGGTGTGAGTGACAGTACAGTATACTACCTTCTCTTATAATATATTTGGTATTCGAAAGTTGTCTGATGGGCTGTGAGACCAAATTTTTTCTGTATAGAATTATATTTTATTTTCGCTAGTAATATGAAGTGAAATTGAAGTACAAGAAAAAAATTGTACTTTTTTTTTTTTTTTTTAATAAATATAATTCTACACAAAAAAAATTTAGCCTGATAGCCCATCAGACAACTTTCAAATATCGAATGTATTATAAGAGAAAGTTGTATGCTGTGCGGCCACTCACACCAGATTTTTTCATTCAAATTAGCTTTAATTTTACGAGATAAAATCTAGATTTTTTGAACCTTTTAAATAAACACTCTCCAAAATTTTATTTCGAAATTTCAACGGGAAATCGGTCAGGTAGAGTGTGACAGACTGACGGACACTCCTCATTATATATATATATAGAGAGAGAGAGAGAGATTATTAAAAGGAAATAAAATGATTAGTGCCTCTTTAAAAAATCTGGTGTGACTAGTCGCACAGCACAAACTTTCTCTTACCTTAGGTAATCGAAAGTTGTATTCTGTGCTTGCCACACCAGATTTTTTCGTGTCGAGATATATTTAGTTTCCGCCGATATATTAGAATCTCGTCATCGAATTTTTGACATGAATCCAATACTTTCTCTCTATATATACATAGGTAAGAGAAAGTAAATATAGAGGTAGAGAAAGTAAATGTGTCGGGACAACAATTACCGAAATTTCAACAATGAATTTTTGTGCCACCTAAAGCCTTTGAAACCACTTTGCGGTGAGCTATATAATAAATTGATGAAAAAAGAAATATAAATGAAAAATCCATTTAGTTTATTTAATGGGAGGGAGATTTTGATTCAATTAACGATAATCTAATAAACGTTAATTTATTTTATTTTTTTATTTCTAGACGGATCACACAATCGGAATAATAATTAAATGTTTTTATTTCGTTATTATGTATTTCAGTCAGGTAAGGAGAGAGAGAGAGAGGGGGAAAGAGAGAGTTTATTCAATTTAATAGAATCGATTTTGTCAATTGATTAATTAATTATCGCTATTAGGGAAAGAGATAAAAAGTTTTCGCTTCTAATTCTTGCAAAGATTTTGGTCCATTGACTGAAAATTTAAATAAATTACATTAAAACGTTTAGCATACAAAATGCGCTTCTTTTTAAATGCATTTTAACTTTCTCTTACCTATGTATATATGTTAATATAAAGAGAGAGAAGTATTGGATTCATTTCAAAATCAGCCGACATTATCAGATCATTTATATACCAATACCAATGCTATATAATATATGGACCCTGTTACGCATTAGTGTGTCAAGCGCCATCTACCGAGTTTTGAGAAAATTAACATTAAAGGTTTTTGTTTTGATTGGATTATATATAATTTTGTTGTCAATTGTGCAAGTAACATTAAATATAAATTTTTTAGGACATATTTCATAAAAAATACTTTTAATTATAGCATTTGAAACAATATTCCGTGCTTAACTCAATTTTTAATTTTTTGGCTTTGACACACTAATGCGTAACAGGGTCCATATATTATATAGCATTGGTATATAAATGATCTGATAATGTCGGCTGATTTTTGAAATGAAGCCAATACTTTCTCTCTCTTATATTAACATATATACATATTTACAGAACTGTTTTCTTGCAACCCGGCATAAGTCTATCAATTTTGTCTAATCCCCCGGAATTCTGCTTGCAAAAGATCGGATGCTTTTATTTATTTAAATTTTCACCCAATGGAAAGTTCTCCAACCCTTTTGACTTTTAATCAAATAAAAAAAAAAAAATATTGCTTTAATTAAATTGTTATTAAGATAGGAATAAAAAAAGGCCAGTTTTTTTTTTTTTAGAGTACAAACAACTTTTTAGTTATTAATTTGTCTGTGGGTCTTTATATAATGGTTAAATGAGTAAGAGAGAAAGAGAGAGAGAGAGAATTAGATTAGATTAGGGGATGATAACTCCTCCTTCATCTCTTTCCTTTTAACGACCTCCTCCCATAGAAGAACACTTGTCAACTTTCTAACTTCATTAAAGACAAACTTTTTTTTTTTTTTTTAATATAGATCTATGAAATTAAAAAAAAAAAAAAAAATAATAAGTAGACTCGTAAAGTTTATATTAAAATACTAGCTGAATTGCTCGCTGAAGATGAACTATTTTTTAAAACTAAATAAAAAATATTTTAAATTTGCCAGAATGCTTTTTTTTATTCAATGTTATAAAATTTTAAAATTTTAACCTCCTAGCTCTTTTCGTTTTTGAGATATTTTGTTCACAGACAGACCATGTCGGGAAAACCGCTTTTTTGAATTCACCTCGTTCATCGTTCACTTGTTTGTTCGAGCCAGACATCGTTCATTTGTCTGTTCGGACCGGACATCCTTCAATCGTTCATCGTTCACTACTTCATCGTTCACTTGTTTGTTCAAAGCATATATTGTTCTTCGTTCACATTACGTTCGAACCGAACATCGTTCACTTGTTTGTTCGAGCCAGACATCGCTCACTCGTTCATCGGTCACTTGTCTGTTCGAACCAGACATCGTTCAATCGTTCATTGATCACTACTTCATCGTTCACTTGTTTGTTCAAAGCATATATTGTTCTTCGTTCACCTTACGTTCGAACCGAACATCGTTCACTACTTCATCGTTCACTTGTTTGTTCAAAGCATATATTGTTCTTCGTTCACCTTCCGTTCGAACCGTACATCGTTCACTACTTCATCGTTCACTTGTTTGTTCAAAGCAAATATTTTTTCGTTCACCTTCCGTTCAACCGTTCATCGTTCACTCGTTCACTAGTTAATCGTCCAATTGTTTGTTCGATACGGGAAAACCACTTTTTTGGATTCACCTCGTTCATCGTTCACTTGTCTTTTCAAACTATGCGTCGTTCACGTGGACCCCAAAACGTGTATATCCATCAAAATCTCGACATCGAAGAGAGAGAATTTTTAAAATTTTGATAAATCATTTCTAATTTTTAGCTACTTATAAAATGCAAGTGGTCAAGTTTGTAACTAAGGTGCTATGGAAAGCTAAATATATCTCGACACAAAAAATCTGGTGTGATCACGGTACACAACTTTCTCTTATCAAAGGGTAAGAGAAGAAAGTTGTGTGCTAGGCGCCAGTCACACCAGATTTTTTTAAAGTACGTTTAGATGCACCCCCTTAAAATGCTCAGTAGTTTCGGGCTAAAGATCCAATATACCCTCCTGAGGCCTCTCTTTCTATTTGCCTCCCATTGTTAAATGCACATGATTTAATTATCGGCCGCAGGTTTTTTGGTGGCGCCAAGCAACTGATTTGATTTGGCAAATAGCCCAAAAAAAAAAAAAGAAAAATTTTGGGGGCATCAATCGAATTTATGATTTGTTGGAAAAATTTTCCGTCATGGATAACTTTTGAGAGAGAGATGGGTTGATAAAAAAAAAAAAAAAAAATAAAATATCGAAGGCAGAGAGAAGAGAGACAGACGTACATTTAACTAACAAAGTTTGAATTCTTTTATCGAACAAAAAGAGAGAAATCTAATTTCATTTCCCTAATTTAATAATATTTTTTTCTATATATTTGAAAAAAAAAATCAATATTTTTTTTTTTTTTTTTTTTTGTTGATGTTGTACTTACAACATAAACATTTGTGCGCGGGGGTGGGAATCAAATAAAAGGGCACGGAGGTCTTTATTTCTTTAAATAAAGATAAAAAAAAAATCTGGTGTGAGTGGTCGCAGAGCACACAACTTTCTCTTGCCTTCGGTAATCGAAAGTTGTGTTCTGCGCTTGTCACACCAGATTTTTGGTGTCGACATATTTTTACTTATTCAAGAATTCAAGATGTAAAATTTATAAGTATGACAAAATATTTATATTTTGTTACCATGGCAACCATTTCTCCTATCTTTGCTAGAAAGTACAAGAGTAAAGTGGTCTTCAGAAGATTTCAATGGCAAAATGAGAATATACTAGACATGGGTGATACTGTATCAATCTGATATTTTGTATCAGGTAGGAAAAAGTAACAGGTACACATAATGGGTACGAGCAAAAAGTATCTGTTATTTAAATACCCAGTTACTTGTATTTTTACTTTTTTAATTAATGTTTTTATATATAAGAAAAAAAAATTGTTTCATTAAAAAAATATTTTTTTCATTTCTGCTCTCTTTCTTAAAGTGAATAAAAGAGAAATAATGTATTAGTAATAATTAGAATGGTATTTAATTATTATAGGGCCTAGTGAGAAAAGTAGAGTAAAAAATGTAAAAATGATTCGGAATGACGTTCGTAAAGCGCGCCAGAGCAATAGCGAAATGGCCCTGTCAGGAGAGAAGAGACGGGGCGGGGGCGGTCGCGAGTTGAGGGTTGGAAGAGAGAAGGAAAGAGAGAGCAGGCCTGGAACAGGCGCAACGAAAACTCTATCGGGTAATGAAAGGACTCTAAAGTATTTGATCAATGCGCATGCGCGAGATATCAGGTACGAGTGAGAAACGAATACCGAGCAAATAACAGATACTTTTTGTATCTGTTATTTGAGTATCAACAACCCAAGCATACTCGACTGGAGCTGGACTGGACGCGTATTCGTTTCTCACTCGTACCTGATATCTCGCGCATGCGCATTGATCAAATACTTTAGAGTCCTTTTCATTACCCGATAAAGTTTTCGTTGCGCCTGTTCCAGGCCTGCTCTCTCTTTCCTCTCTTCCAACCCTCAACTCGCGACGCCCCGCCCCGTCTCTTCTCTCCTGACAGGGCCATTTCGCTATTGCTCTGGCGCGCTTTACGAATGTCATTCCGAAACATTTTTACATTTTTACTCTACTTTTCTCACTAGGCCCTATAATAATTAAATACCATTCTAATTATTACTAATACATTATTTCTCTTTTATTCACTTTAAGAAAGAGAGCAGAAATGAAAAAAAAATATTTTTTTTTTTTTAATAAATAAGTTATCTGATTTTTACTTTGAAACTATTTTTTTTTATATAAAAACATTAATTAAAAAAGTAAAAATATATGTAAATGTGAATTGAAATACATAATGAACTTCAATAAATTAAATTTCGTTCGCTGGTAAAGAAATTTGTTAATTATTTTTCTAGTGCAGTATATAAATTGACATTTTAAATTTGGAGACATTACAATGTCAGTTCAGTCAGTTTGGAAAATTAATGGATAATTATGAGTTTGTTCTCAATACAAGAATAAATAGCTTAGAAAACATTTGAAAAAATGTTAGACAAGTTCTTATTGACTTGAATTAATGTAAAGTTAGCGTTGCTGGGTGAAATTTGTTTCGGGTACAAAAGTATCAGGTAAAAATATCGGGTACGAACAAGTACCTGTAACAGCTGGTACCTGGTACAGCAAAATCGAGTATAGACCCATGTCTAGAATATACATTTTAAAGAGAATCTAAAAAATAATTGATTTTTGAATATTAATCAAAATCGTTGGAACGAATTTTGAGAAAATCGAAAAAAACTGAAAAAGTACATCAGTAAAGTACTAGTACTCTTTGGGCGATTTTGATTAAAAGCTTATTTTCACGCCCTAGGGGGGGGTGTTTAACTTAAATATAAAATTTCAACCTCGTAGCTCAATTCCTTCATGCTTAAAATTGAACACCCACAGACACACACACACCACAGACAGACCATGTCGCGAAAACCACTTTTTTGGATTCAGGGGACATCAAAACGTGTATATCCGTCAAAATATCGACATCTAATTTTTGACATGAATCCAATACTTTCTCTCTATATATATTAACATATATATAGAGGTAAGAGAAAGTAAAAATATAGACCTGTGCCATCAGAACCGATAGACACATCATCGTCATCGTTCTCTGTGAGCAAAAAATTGATTTGTAAGTTGAGAGAATGATTATGAAATCATTTTTTTATTTAAATAAATTATTATTTACAAATGGGATAGATATTTCCTTAATGTTGATTTAAAAGCGATAATAAGCAATTATCTTTTTGTTATGTTAGTTAGTTTAAAATATATTAATTATTATTAATCCTCCACCCAAACTGTTCTCTGACTTTACACGATGTTGCCTACCCATCAAACTCTACATCGAGCATCCTATTTATATGCACAATCCGCGGGCGAATTCCCTAATATATTATTAGTTAATAAAAAAGATAATGTTAAAATTTCATTGAAAATTAAAAAGATTTTCTCGTTACTATTAAGAAATGCAAATATTTAAATTTTAAAGTGGAACTTTTATTTGATGACCTCAAATTTTTTCGCTCTTCTATCAGCATGTCCAAGCCGTGACGTCAAGGGCCGTGACGTTACAAGCCGTGACGACAAAAATAGGAAAGTTAGAAATTTAATATATATGACGAATTATAAAAAAATAATTGTGAGATTTAATTATTCAATTTTTAAATTGATAAAATATAATTTTAAAATAATTCAAAATGTCTTCAATTACTAAATAAATATTGTTCTCAGTTTTTAACATGCATCTATTGATTTCCAATTTTCCAATTATTAAGTTAAGATTAAAAACGCGATTTTAATACCCTTAATTGAATAATTTTCTGCAAATTTTCAGTTAAACGCCTAAGATCCGAAAAAAAGTTTCACTTGCATCGTGCTTTCATAAAACCACACAATGATTTTTTACTAGTTTATAACTCCATTTGCATATGAAATAGTATTTTTAAATTATTTTCTTAAACTCACATGTATGTGTTATTATGTTCAGATGACACTCGACGACTTGGCCGCTGATGACATACGAAGATCCTGAAACAAAGGAAAATTATTTAATTAGTATATTAAAAACAAAGTAGTTTTTTATGAACTGAGTCACTCTCTTTTCTCTTTTCTTTCGTGACGAATGCAATTTTGAAAAAGAGAGAGGGGCGGGGGTTAAATTAATCCTTAAGCAGGTGTCCGTCCTCTAAGCCTCTTATCAGCATCCAAAAGGGGGCAGAACCTTATTATTATTACGTATTATTTCATTATCAAGTCTAAGCTTTATTATTATTAACGTGATTCGGATTTAAATCTTAAAAAAAAAATAATTGATTATTATTATATAGAGAGAGGGTAGAAATATATATTTAAATATGTCGGCCTTAAGATAAGTAATTCTCCCTCTTGTCCAAAAGGTCTTAAAAAAATCTGGTGTGACTGGTGCACCGTGCTGGTCACACCAGATTTTTTGTGTCGAGATATATTTAGTTTCCGTCACCTTTCAAACTTGCATTTTAAATGTTGACTGCTTCAAATAAACTATGGTTATTTTTCAAAATTTTAATCTCATATTTGGACATTTTATACACAATATAGAATCGTAAATAAATACAAAATTTCATAAGAATTGGAAAAAAAATTTTTAAATGGGTAAAAAGTTCCAAAGGGGACCCCCTTTTGAATCGAAATTAACATACAAATCCCTATAGGAAATTAACATTAGTGCCTATGGATGGAAGAGACGGAAAGGGAATTTAAAAAATCTGAAATACTACATAAGTAAAGTGTACTTCAAACTATTTTCACGAAAAACTTTACTGATACCGGTATACTTTTTAAAGAGCATCTAAAAAATAATTGATTTATGAATTTTAATTAAAATCGTTAAAGCGAATTTTGAGAAAATCGAAAAAAACGAAAAAGTATATTAGCAAACTATTAGTACTCTTTGGCCGATTTTGTTCAAAAGCTTATTTTCACGCCTCAGGGGGGTGCCTAACTTAAATATAAAATTATAACCACGCAGCTTATTTCCTTCATGCTTAAAAATGACAGACATCGAATTTTATTTTCTCTTACCTTTATATGTTAATATATATAGAGAGAATGCATTGGATTCATGTCAAAAATTCGATATCGAGGGTTTGATGGATATACACGTTTTGAGATCCCCTGAGTCCAAAAAAAAATGGTTTTCCCGACATGGTCTGTCTGTGTGTGTTCAATTTAAACATGAATTGAGCTACGAGGATCAAATTTTTTATTTAAATTAGGTACCCTCCTGGGGCGTGAAAATAAGCTTTTGAACAAAATCGGCCAAAGAATAGGCCTACTAGTACTTTACTGATTCACTTTTTTATTTTTTTTTTTTTTTTTTTTTTTTTTTTTCGATTTTCTCAAAATTTGCTCCAACGATTGAATAAAATTCATGAATCAATTATTTTTTGGATGCTCTTTAAGATGTATATTCTCATTTTGCAATCGAAATTGTTTGAAGCACACTTTACTCTTGTACTTAATAGGAAAGATAGGAGAAATGGTAACAAAATATAAATATTTTCCCATGTTTATAAATTTAACATCTTGAATTCTAATATATCGGTGGCTTGGCGTATTTGGTAGCGCGTCTACCTTCTATACCGAACGTCGCGTGCGGGTTCGGACCCCAGGCAGTCCGATGATTTTATTTAAGGCATTTGGATACCAAATGGCTTAAATAAGAATGCCTGGACCCCAATTTATATATATATTTCATAATAACGGTTATCGTCAAAGTCTTAAATGGCCTAAGTTGCCGAAAAGAATGTGTGAATGTGAGTATGAATGAGAAAAAAGTGTGAATGTTTAAAAAAAAAAAAAATTTACATCTTTAATTCTAATATATTGCCCTCGGGCTTGACGTAGTTGGTAGCGCGCCTGCCTTGTATACCAAGGGTCGAGGGTTCGGATCCCAGGCAGACCTATGATTTTATTTAAGCCATTTGGCTACCGAATAGAGAGTGAATGAGAAAAAAGTGTGTTAAAAAAAAAAATAATTCTAATATATCGGTGAAAACTAAATAAATGTCGACACAAAAAATCTGGTGTGACAAGCACAGAATACAACTTTCAAATAGCAGATGTAAGAGAAAGTTGTGTGCTGTGCGACCAGTTACACCAGATTTTTTGACATGAAATCGATACTTTCTATATATATCAACATATATATATAGGTAAGAGAAAGTAAAAAGGCAACTTCTGATAGAAATTTTCAATTTTTTTAAGCTCGAAGGTGAAGCGAGTTCTTGTTTACTATATCATATTGATTTAGTATGTGTCGGATAATTTTGCTAGTTGACTAGAACTAAAGCAACCGGCCCTAAATAGCCTCAGATGCCGAAAAAGACCTTGCTTTTATTTTATTTTCCCTAATAATAAATTCAAATCAACTCGTCCATCTCAATATAATTCCAAATTGAATCATCGCAGAGACACTCGAGAACTTTGTTAGAATTTATTCAATTTTCAAGTTTTATAAATAGAAATATGAAAAATTTTTCTCAACCAAAAAGTTTTTTGATTTTACTAAAAAAAAAAAAAAAAGTTTTCTTGTTGTATATTTTTATCCGTTCCATGCATACATATCTAATATTAAATTTTTTTTTTTTTTTCGTTGTATGACATTTGTGACTCACACATCTCTATGAAAAACAATAATCTAAAAAACACATCTCTAATTATATTATATAAAGTTACAAATGTTGTTGTCGTTGTTATTTATGTTTAAAAGAGAAAGAGGGGGAGATAAGCGAAATAGTATATCAGCCTAATCAATTTATAGAGAATGTATAGGCAATAGATATAATACTAATAATAAATATAAATATTATTCATATAAACTAAACCTTTGGACACAGATAATAACAACAATAAATTTGGATTTGGATAAAAAAATGAATAGATTTATTTTTACTTTCTCTTACCTATATACCGGTTTTTTGGAAAATAAAAAAAAGGAACGTGACTAAGCACACTACACATAAAAAAAAATTTCCATTGTTAAAAAACTAGCCGAGGGTTTTTTTTTTAAGCACTCACACTTTTTTCCCATTCACTCTCGCATTCACACAGTCTTTTCGGCAACTCAGGCCATATAAGACTTTTACGATAGCCGTTGATAATGAATAAATCTATTGAGGGTCCAGGCAGTGGCGTAACGTTTTTTAGCTGCACCCCCCGCAACCTTTATTTCGGTCCCCATTATTAGACCATACAAAAATATTTTTTAAATACCGTATATCCCTGAACCCTGAGGGCCCGAGCCCTCTCAAAGAGAAATTTTCATTAAATTTTTCCGTTTTTATCGGATCCCTGAGGAGATACAGTTTTTTAGCCCGGCCCGGCCCGTGGCCCCCCCCCCGCATCGCAGGGTCTGCGGGGGCGTACATTACGCCACTGGGTCCAGGCATTTCTATTTAAACCATTTGGATTTAAATAAAATCCTCGGATTGCCTGGGATCTGAACCCGCGACCGGTATAGAAGGCCGCTAATCTCCTTCTGTCTGTGACGCTCTATTTAAGAAACTTCCCGTTTGAATTTTATATGCTTATAGAGGATCTTCTAGGGATTACAGGAAAGTTATTTTCATCCCTAAATTCCTATAACTTTTTGAGTTATTAATTCGTAAAGTTACGATTTCTCTCATAGGAAAAGTATAGAGAAATATTTATGTATGAGAATAGATCTACTCGTTTATGTGTGTGTGATTGTTGATTTACTGGACTGAACTAAAAATTTCGTGCCCTCGGGGCTTGGTGTAGAGGTTAGCGTGCTAACCTCGTATACCAAACGTCGCGGGTTCGGACCCCAGGCAGTCCGATGATTTTATTTAAGACAATTGGATACCAAATGGCTTAAATAAGAATGCCTGGACCCCATATATGTATATTAAATCAATAACGGTTATCGTCAAATGTCTTATATGGCCTGAGTTGCCGAAAAGACAGTGTGAATGTGTGTGTGAGTGTGAGTGTGAATGAGAAAAAATGTGAATGTTTTTGAAAAAAAAAAAAAAAAAAAAAAAGAAGAAAAGGCGAAGGTCCGCCTCAGAGTGGGCCTGAGCCAGCTGAGGGAGGTCCACGGGGGCGAAGCCCGCCGAAGGAGGGCAGCGCGGCTAGCGTGCATTATATATTCTAATAAAGTTGAAACTTTAATTAAATACAATTATATATAGCCCTAAACAGAGAAAAAAAAGTGAGTTTGAGGCTTTTTTTTTTTAAATAAAAATTTTTTTAAAAAATTTTAATTTTGAGACCCCCCCTACCCCCCCCTTTACCGCCCTTGTTTGAGGTACCAAAAAAATAAATAAATAAAACTCTCTTTCTTTTGTCGATGTTTTGATATTCCCTTCCTCAGGACTAAATTGTTTATAAAATAAAATCAAATTCAGCAATTTTGAAATACGTATAAGCAAAGGACATAGCTCGTCTACAAAGTTAAAGAATTTTAGACTTTCGACAGATCAATTCCATCCATTCAATAATAATAATGATTATTTTACGTTCATATCATAATAAATATTATTTTTTAGAACGTTAATTTAAGTGAAAAAAAAAATAGAGTCTGGGGAGGATATCCACCCCCGTCGTTTGACTTTTAGTCAGACAACTAAAAGATTAATGTGACCGAATCATGTGACCTCTCTCTTTCTCTCTATAGATTCTTCTTTTTAATAGAAGAATTCAATCCTTTTGATTGTATAATTTAATCAATTCTATTTCTAACTCTAAAGATTTATTATATAACTATATATGTCTATATGAATAGAAAAGTAATTCAAGTTCAATAATTTATTTTATGGGCCTACTAGCTGCACAAAGGTCACCTTAAATTGTTCACTTGTAATTAATTAGTTAAAAATCTGGTGTGACTTGTGGCAAATTCTGAATTTATTGGAATTTTAGGGACCCGAGTAATTTTCCTGGACTCTCCTTAACGTCCTTTATAAGACTGTAAAATTTTGTTTCAAAATTTCAACGCTAAGTTGGTGAAACAGAGCGTCTGGACGGACAGATAGACACAACTATTATACTGTATATATCTAATTTCTTTATTAATAATGGCATGAACGTCTCAGAGAATTTATCCACAGTATCTATATATATATAATTCGCTAATGTCTGTCTGTCTGTCTGTCTGTAGTCACGCTATATTTGGGCAACTTCCCGTTGGAATTTTGAAATGAAATTTTATATGCATAAAGAGGACCTTCTCGGGATTACAGGAAAATTATTTCCGCCCCGAAATTCCTGTAACTTTTTAAGTTATTAATTCTTAAAATTACGATTTCTCCCATAGGAAATGTATAGAGAAATATTTATGTATTCTTTGCATTTGTGTATTCCATGAATGTAAACAAATCCTCAAGCAGGCATTGGATTAGAATAGAATAATAATAATTTTCTATTCGTAATTAGGAAGAAAAGGCGAGCCCTCGGGGCTTGGTGTAGGGGTTAGCGCGCTAACCTCGTATACCAAAAGTCGCGGGTTCGGACCCCAGGCAGTCCGATAATTTTATTTGGACACCAAATGGCTTAAATAAGAATGCATGGACCCCAGATATGTATATTAATCAATAACGAATAACGTAAAAGTCTTATATGGGCTGAGTCGCCGAAAATACTGTGTGAATGAGAAAAAAAAAGGAGAGGCGAGGGTCCGCCTCAGGCGGGCTCTAGCTAGCTGAGCGGAGTCCAGGGGGGCGAAGAACACCTTTAAAAAAAAATTGCAAAATAACATTGAGTGTAATGAATCTTTAATGGTATTTCTATAAATACAGAAATTGGAGGCTTCCATGAACGAGAGTAAAATGATATAACGTTATTGCATTACTTTATTATTTAATTAAAATATTAAATTAAATTGAAATGCAAAAAAAAAGAAAAAAAACATCTCGCATCTGAGCAAATCATATTATGAATTAGAGGTAGGGGGAGAGAGGGGGAGCGGAAATCGTATTGAAGCGAAAAGAACGAACGAACGTACGACTTTAGGGGGCTCAAAAGGGATTTCTTCTCGGATTTTAAGATTCCATTCCCACACCCAACCAACAAATCGGTTTATTTGCCGGGAGTGTTTAGTAAATAAAAAAAATCATATAATTAAGCCCTCCATTAGGTGTGGATTAAATAAAACAAATCATTCATTTGACCATTCTTTGATAAATACTGATGACATTCTTTTGGTACATATGGTATATAAATGGTACTATTTGTATAATACAAAAGTATACACTCTAGCAGACAACCCTAAGGGCTCAACCCTAGCTTCATATCTAATTAACTAGCTATCCTTCAGATAAATCAACTAAAAAAGTATTATAACCCAGTAAAGTATTAGTACTCGAAGCATCCCAAAGACAAAACTTAGCTTAATTTCATTTTGTGACTTAAAATTTGAAATAAATCAATGTGGATTTTTAAGAAAAGTGGAAAAACTACAAAAGTACATCAGTAAAGTACTAGTATTCAAGGTTTACTAAAGACGAGTCCTAGTATAATTTGTTTTATTTACGAGAAATAGCACATGTTTAAAATTTGAAAGAAATTGTCAAAGGAAATAATAAGAAAATTGAAAAAACCAATAAAAAGTACATCAGTAAAGTACTACCAGGTAGTACTCGAGAATTCCCAAAGACGAGATCAATCGTATTTGGTTTTATATACCCCAAAATGGAAATATTTAAAATTTGAGAAAAATCGGTGAAGAAAATTTCAAGAAAAGTGGAAAAAACTATAAAAGTACATCAGTAAAGTACTATTACTCGAGGATTCTTAAAAACGAATTTGGTTTTGTATACCCCAAATTGGAAATATTTAAAATTTGAAAGAAATCGGTAAAGCGAATTGAGAGAAAAGTGGAAAAACTCAAAAAGTATATCAGTAAAGTACTATTACTCGAAGTACTTTCCCAAACATGAAACCTAGCGCAATTTCATATTAGTGCTGGAAATAGTATATAATTAAAATTAAGAAAAAATATCGTCAGAGTGATGTGCTGACAAACATACTTTGCTCGTTCAAGGGGATTGATTGATAGATAGCCAATCGTTAACGATTACACTGTGAGGCAAAATGCAACTTTTTTCGGCCCCGAGATAATTCCTTCAGATTTTTAAGTAAAATGACCTCCTGAATCTAAATATCACCTCCGTTTTCCCCCACTACGTACCGTTTTCAAGGGGGAGCCCCCTACTTATTCCCACCCCATTTCGATAATTATAGGGCCATGAATAAAATTTGGAGGGATGAAAAGGAATATTTTAGCCTTAACATTTCTTCAGATCTCGAGAAGTGAAAAATTAAAAAAAATTAAACATTAACATTAGGATCCAAGGGGGGGATGTGGGGGAGGAATTTGTCCCTTAAAATGCAAAAAAATCGTTAAAAATGATTGATTTTTTCACTGATTTTCTACATATTCCAGCTCACAGACCCACCTCACCCTTCCTTAAACATCCCTAAATCATCAACTAAAAAAAAATATATAGGATAAAGCGGGTGGGGTGTGAGCGATTCCGAAGCCCTTGCAATAAGATGGAAGATTCACAGCTCAATTGGTCAAATTGGCAAATATGCGGCTAACTTTCATTTTTTTGGGGCTGATCTTTACAAATTTAAAGTTAAATATACGGATTCTTCTATGTCCTTCAATATTTCTATATTTTATCTAAAGGGGTAGAAATTAATTTTTGTCAAAGATTGAAAAAAATTATAATCTGTGAAATATAAAGTTACGCTTTTGTAAATAAATCAGGAAAAATATGATATTTATAAAAACTAAATTTATTTAAAGAAAAATCTACACGGGGTAGACTACCCTTTACTCAAAAGGCAAAAAATTGAAGAGAAAATTTGTAGAGTGGGAAAATAACTCGGGAGGGAGGGGGGTGGCCTTTAAACAAACAGAAATAAAATTAATTTTTATATAAAATTCTAAAAGTTTTAATGAGAAAAGCAAATGCAATTTTATTCATTAATTTATTGAATGTGAATTAATGAATATCTATAAGGGAATGCGTGAGCCGAGGGGGATCGAATTATATCTAAAACTACAAACAAAGGAAATATATTCATGAAACGAAGAACGGATTTACAGGCTTGTGGCATGTTACGACACAGAAAAGTAAGCAAGTTAAAAAAAAAAAATCATCTGAATTTATACACTTATAATTAGGGGAGGCGAGTGGAGAAACTGCTCAAGAAAATCAGGCATTCAGACAGTGAAAAAGAAAAATCCACCTCCAAAAATCTCACTTATTACTAGGCCACTGACGAGAGATAAAAGTTTAGGAATTTATATTTTCAATTATTTAATAATAATTTCTTATTAAATATTATAGAAGAATATAAATTCTCCGTTAGAGGGGTGGAGGGTGAGGAGGGAGGGAAAGAAATCATTGCTTAAACGTAAAAGATTTACAAAAAAAATAAATTTTCTATTTTTATTTTTTTTATAAAAAAAAAAATATTTTTTTTTTTTGAGGGTTTGTTTTCCTCCCCTCCCCCCCCCCCCCGGGTGTACACGATTTTCTCATAGTGTTTTTTTTTTAAAAAAAATTGGATAATTTTATCAGTATATTATGAGAGAGAGAAATAAAATACAAAATTACTTTAATTCGTTATGCAAATGAGATGTGAAAATATTCATTACCTTAATAATAAGATGACCAGGTGGGGAGTTTGGTGGATGAATGTCTTATTTGCACAAATCACAACACTATATAAAATAAACTAAACACACACGCGAGAGAGAGAGAGAGAGAGAGAGATGGAGCTGAACCGAATGACTCAAGGCTCAAATCAAATTCAACTGAAAGAAACGCCTGGCAGATAGGCAACCAGCAAGCACGCAGGCATCGATCGATAGAGAAATAGCATTGCTCTCTGAACGACCAAGAATTAAAATTATCAAATAAGTTCTCTATTTATAAAAATTCCATTCACTTGCTAACTAACGGGGTTTTATTCTTTTGGGAATAAATTCGAAATTAAATAACTATTAAAAGACTCACTTCGATAAACCCACCCTTAAAACTCACCGCAATTTAAATAAAACACTTCCAAGTGTTATTTTTTGTATTTATTTATTTATTAGGAATATATTCGAAGTGAAAGAAGAATCCGTATGTTTAACATTAAATTTGTGGAGATCAGTCCAAAAAAAATGAAATTTATATCCGCATATTTGCTAATTTGACCAACTGTCCAGCGAGGGGCTGTGAATCTTCCATCTTCTTGTAAAGGCTTCGGAATCGCTCACACCCCGTTTTATCCTATATATTTTATTTTAGTTGAGGGATGTTTAAGGAAGGGTGAGGTGGGTCTGTCCGCTGGAATATGTAGAAAATCAGTGAAAAAATTGAGAAAAAATCAGAAAAATTCATTTTTAATGATTTTTTTGCATTTTAAGGGACAAAATCCTCCCCCACATCCCCTCCTTGGATCCAAATGTTTATGTTTTTCAACTTTTCACTTCTCTAGACCTTCTGAAGAAATGTTAAGGCTAAAATATTCCTTTTCATCCCTCCAAATTTGATTCATGGTCCTATAATTAACGAAAAGGGGCGGAAATAAGTAGGGGGATCTCCCCCGAAAACGGTACGTGGTGGGGGAAAACGGAGGTCATATTTGGATTCAGGAGGTCATTTTCTGAAAGAATTATCTCGGGGCTTTTTTTCCTGCCGCACAGTTTTATTATTATATACTCATTCCGAGCCCTCAAAGAATATTCACACATATTACAAACGTTGATTAACTGTGATTGAATGTCATTTAGTTATATTTTCGTAAATTGTAAAAAAAAAAAGTCATTTTTGGGATCTGCAGGAAAAATTCGTTTTTATTTGCATTTCAAAACCTTTCAGATGTCAGTAAAATTTTTTTTTTCAGAATTTATCTAGCAAAACTAACAAAACTCTAAAAGTAAAACCAACTCTATTAATCTCTATTTTCTAAAAGAGGGGATGTAAAAAAAAAACGCAAAAAGATCCAGGATTCGCGTAAACCCCAGGGATTATTGGCATCATCGAAATGTGTAATGTTCGTAATGTAACCAAGCTGCTGGCCAAATGTTTGTAAACAAACAATCTGTATAGCCGATATTAAAGGATTTATTCATTAATTAACAACAGTCTAATCAATAATCTTATCAGTGGATATTGAGATACAGTATGGACCAAAATTCCCTTTCCCACTCATTTTGAAATACTAACTTTGAATGAAGTTAGAAAACAATCTACCGAAAATGTCGGAGAAAGGTCTCTGCAAATACTGTGAGATTCACAGCCCCTCGCTGCACAGTTGGTCAAATTAGCAAATATGCGGCTATAAATTTCATTTTTTTGGACTGATCTCCACAAATTTAATGTTAAATATACGGATTCTTCTTTCACTTCGAATATATTCCTAATAAATAAATAAATACAAAAAATAACACTTGGAAGTGTTTTATTTAAATTGTGGTGAGTTTTAAGGGTGTATAAATGAAGTGAGTCTTTTAATAGTTATTTAATTTCGAATTTATTCCCAAAAGAATAAAACTGACTGATCTTTCTCCTTGATCCTCCGAAACTTATAATAATAAACTAGTAGATCCAGATAACAAAAATCAATATTTATAGAAAATGCAAAAAACGTTCTATTATGAAAATTGTAATTTGTAAAAATCATTAATATTCAACCTATAATAATTAAATGAAAAGGAATAAATTTCGTATTTTTTCAATGTGATTTTTTTTTTTTATAAAAAAACATTCACACTTTTTTCTCATTCACACTCACACCACACACATTCACACAGTCTTTTCGGCAGCTCAGGCCATTTAAGACATTTAGACGATAACCGTTATTTATGAATTTTTATATATATTAGGGTCCAGGCATTTTTATTTAAGCCATCTGGTATCCAGATGGCTTAAATAAAATCATCGGACTGCCTGGGGTCCGAACCCGCGACGTTTGGTATATGAGGTTAGCACGCTAACCTCCACACCACGCCCCGTGGGCTTCAATGTGATTTGAACAATACAAAATAAAAAAAAAAAAAAACAAAAACAACACAACAGAATACATTTTTTAAAATTTCGTATTTATTTAAAAATTAATGGTCAAATAGTTGAGCACTCTTGCAAAAGATGGCAGGCTAATCTAACAGCCGGCATTATCAGATCTTTTGTAAGCCTAAAATTATATTTTTTTTTGCTATTATAAATTATTATATTTTATATAAATAAAGTGGGGGTTTCCTTCTGCTAATCTGGAATAATGATAGCCTCAAAATATCCCCGAAAATTTTTCTACCGATTAAAAAAAATATCCGTCCAGTATTTTCAGACCCCAGGGCGTTATAAATAGACATTTAAAACCCGCAGAGAGCAGCATTAGAAAAAAAAATTTCATTAAATAATATTATTTTTTCTTTAATTATAAAATTAAATTCTAATTAACTGATTAAGCTAGAAGCATGAAATTTTTTTTTAAAGATTCTTTGGAACAATACCGAGTGCCTCTATTTTTGATATTTTGAAAAAAAGGCTTTAGGTTTTTTTGTTTAATCGGACTAAAATATTGACCCATATTTTCCTTCAAATTTCAAACTTTATTTATTAAAAAACTAAAAGCCTTTTTCAAAATATCAAAAATAGAGGCACTCGGTATTGTTCCAAAGAATCTTTAAAAAAAAAAATTTCATTCTTTTAGCATAATCAGTTAATTAGAATTTAATTTTATAATTAAAGAAAAACAATAATATACACTTTCAAACCGTATATATTTTATTAAAACGTTAAAATAGATGTAAGTTGAACTCATTCTTATCTATGAAATTAAATTAAAAATATTTGAAAAATATGAATTTAACTAGTTGTTTCTTGATGGCTGGATATTATGATATGAGGATGCGTTACAAGGGCAGCCAAGGCGAAAAATAAATCAAAAATCTATTTTTTTGTCGTCGTTTCGAGTGCCGATCGCACTCTTCATCAGGACCTACGATCAGTCAAACAATTTTATTGTAATAAATCTTAATTTACACAAGAGTTAATAAAGACCTCGAAATACTAGAGTCTTCAAGTAAATGTAAATTGGTTAAAACGTTGCTACACTGCCATGTCAAACGACCTGACGAATTGACATCATTTTTGTATGTATCTTGCTATTTTTTGTTTTTGTTTTTATTAACTCTTGTGTAAATTAAGATTTATTACAACAAAATTGTTTGACTGATTGTAGGTCCTGATGAAGAGTGCGATCGGCACTCGAAACGGCGACAAAAAATAGATTTTGGTTTATTTTTCGCCTTGGCTGCCCTTGTAACGCATCCTCATATGAATTTAATTTTTTATTTATATTTTTTTGGGAGACTTAATACGCATTTCGACATTTATGAAGATAATAAAAAAAAATCTGGTGTGACTGGTCGCACAACACACAACTTTCTCTTACCTTCGGTAATTGAGAGTGGTGTTCTGTGCTTGCCACACCAGATTTTTAGTGTCGACATATATTTAGTTTCCGCCGATATATTAGAATTCAAGATGTAAAATTTATAAACATGGGAAAATATTTATATTTTGTTACCATGGCAACCATTTCTCCTATCTTTGCTATGAAGTACAAGAGTAAAGTGGTCTTGAGAAGATTTCAATGCCAAAATGAGAATATACATTTTAAAGAGAATTTAAAAAATATATACCCGAATGCCGTGCTGTGGTCTAGTGGTAAGGGCACACTGAGCGCAAATCGGTGGATCCGTGGTTCAACTCCCGGCGGCACACCCTTATATCTTTTTTCGGGTACATGAAGTAATATCTAATTATATAAATCTCCGTTTCGCGGCTTATCTACGCGATGTATATAATATCTTAAATATTATATATAATTTCTTATTTATAAATTATTTAAAAAATAATTCATTTATGAATTTAAAAAAAAAATCGGAGCGAATTTTGAGAAAATCGAAAATAAAAACTAAAAAATTGCATCAGTAAAGTATTAGTACTCTTTGGTCGATTTTGTTCAAAAGCTTCGTGTCATGTCACAGGGGGATGACTAACTTAAATATAAAATTTCAACCTCCTAGCTCTTTTCGTTGTTGAGATATTTTTATTCACAGACACACACACACACACAGACAGACCATGTCGCGAAAACTACTTTTTTGGATCCATCAAAATCTCAAACATCAAATTTTTTTGATATGATTCCAATCAAATCTACTTTCTCTCTATAATTATATATTTCATATATAGGGTAAGAGAAAGTAAAAAAAAATCATTTGTCTTTAATTTGCTTAAACTCATTGTTTACATCCCTTGTATTAAATGTCTTTGGTTGGCTCGTAGGGTAATATTCACCTAGCTACAAACTAAGATGATTGAATATTTACACAAGCATAACCGAAGTGTCCAAAGCACTCAGGATGAGCTAACACTCTCTCCCTCGCCCTAGTCAGACAGATTCAACTAATCAAGTCTTCCACCCCCCCCCCCCCACCCACTCGTCCTAAACAACAACCAATGTCCCCAGGATTATGCAAATGCTCTCCCTGTATTTCATTAATGAATTAGAGTACCCTGACAAGCAGACACTTGTGTAATTCTATCCGAGACGTTAAGAAATGAAATTTTTGATTTGAAGTTGTGAGTTGAATTCTTTAAATCACCAATGATGATTGAAATAGATCCGGTTGATTAGAGAATAACGCTACAAAAATTTCTCTATTTTCTTACACGTTTTTTTTTTTTTTTCTTTCTTTCTTCTTAGCCAGATAGTGATATATATATAGCCTGCCATCTATTGCAAGAATGCTTAACTAATTTGACAATTGATTTTTAAATAAATCATCTAATCTTACTTTAAAAATTTCTTAATTAATATGTGATTAATAATAACAATAAATTCATTTTTAAATTTAAAAAAAATTAAAGATTATTGGGACAGATTGTTTTTTTGTATTTGCTTGATAACAAAAAAATTAATTACGATAATTTTTGAATAAGTCATTAAAAAAATTATAGCTCGATGTCCCAATAATCTCTTATGAATTTAATTCATTAAAAAAAAAAACGCATTGAAAAATTGCTTATAATAGTCTAGTTTTTTTTAAAGTAAGTTTAGACATCGCTCCTAAACCCCCTTAGCATAATTTAAAAATCTTTTCATTGATCTGGCTGCTTGCATTTTTAAGCAATCGTGTTCTCAAACACACACACGCAGACGTATTTCTAAAAGAATATATGAGAAAGTTTTCCCCATTTATTTTAATTTGTGTCGTAACGAAATCAAAAAGTAATAATTTTATACCCATGAAAAAGCAAGTTTCAGAGATTAAAGATATCCCCTTCCAATAAAGGCGTGAAGATAGCAATATCTTCAAATTCTACCTGTTAGTTTCATGTTCAAATTAGTGGTCATTCTGCGGGTTTGTTTACTGGACAAATAAGGACGGCAACACCAACAACAACAACAACAACAAGGCAAGGAGGTACCCGGATAACGAACGCATAGATAAACCTAAACTAAATCAATCTGATGGAGGATTCCTTTATCCATTTTCTTCTCTCTATCTCTCTCTGAGAGAACCTTCATTAAGGCGAGAAGGGCCAATGAAACAAAATAATCTATGCAAGTACATCTCTATAACATACAAAATGTAGATAAAAATCTGGTGTGACAAGCACAGAACACAACTTTCGATTACCGAAGGTAAGAGAAAGTTGTGTGCTGTGCGCCAGTATTATTTGCGATCACATAAAAAGAATTTTGATAAAAGGACTACATAAATCAATTAGAATGGTCATGGAGGAATGTACCCCCTCTATGTCAAAAGAAAATTTTGATCTTAAAAAACCTACAAGAAGAAGATGTTATTTGTGTCCAACTAAAATAAACAGAAAACAAAAATAACAAGTCTGGTGTAAATGAAATATTTGAAATGGACATTGTACTAAAAATAATTTTATATAAAAAATGATTTTAAAATAAAAATTTTAAAATTTTGAATAAAATATTAATTAGTTATATATTTTTAAAAATTTTAAAATAAATTAATGAAAAAAAATTAATATAATTATTCAAAAATGTGTTGAAAAACCTATTAAACATATAGTGGGCCTGAGAGGCCCTCCTTGTGACTTTGCGTTTCCAAAAAAGCTTGTGCGTTCTAGGGTTAAGTTAGGCACGCCCATGGGATGTGACACGAAGCTTTTGAACAAAATAGTACTTTACTGATGCACTTTTTCAGTTTTTTTCGATTATCTCTAAATTCGCTCCAACGATTTTTTTTTAAATTCAAAAATCAATTATTTTTTAGATTCTCAATAAAATGTATATTCTCATTTTGTCATTGAAATCTTCTGAAGACCACTTTACTCTTGTACTCCATAGAAAAGATAGGAGAAATGGTTGCCATGGTAACAAAATATAAATATTCTCCCATACTTATAAATTTTACATCTTGAAAATCGAATGTACCGTACTGTCGGAAACTAAATACATATCGACACAAAAAATCTGGTGTGACAAGCACAGAACACAACTTTCGATTACCGAAGGTAAGAGAAAGTTGTGTGCTGTGCGCCAGTCACACCAGATTTTTTTATTTTTATTCATTGATAGAGTTTATTTGATATAATATGTAAATACAAACAAATTTGAAGCTTATATGATTACCTCCACCTTCGGTTGGCCTAAATATCCATCCCAAGGAATGCGATGACGAAATATCGAGAGAGAGAGAGCAGCAAAAAAAGCAAACAAACCACAAATTAAAAATTTATTTTTCAATTTACTTTTTGAAATATCCGGAACTTACATCGGGGCTGGCACACATAAAATAAAGTAAAAAATCAATAAACTCTCTAAGAAGAAGAAGAAGACGAAAACACAAATTTTTTTTTAAGAACATAATCAGTTGTGTCTGTATCTGAATTCAATTCATTTTATGATGATCTAAAGAACAGCACATTTTACAAATAAATAATTTGAAGGGTTTCTGTGTGTGTTTGATTTATTAGAAGGGAAAAAGACCAGCTGCTTTCTGTCCAACTAAAACAAAATTTTATTGCAATTATTTCGAATTGCCTACGCAATGCAGATCTTTTTAACTATCAAAATATACAGAGGCAAGACAAGTACTAAAGAATTTTTTTATCATTTTTTGTTTGGAAGATAGGAATCTATATATATAATTCGCTAATGTCCGTCTGTCTGTCTGTCACGCTCTATTTGGGCAACTTCCTGTTGGAATTTTGAAATTAAATTTTATATGCATAAAAAGGACCTTTTCGGGATTACAGGAAAATTATTTTCATTCCGAAATTCCTATAACTTTTTGAGTTATTAATTCTTAAAATTACGATTTCTCTCATAGGAAATGTATGGAGATATATTTATGTATTCTTTTCATTTGTGTATTCCATGAATGTAAACAAATCCTCAAGCAGGCACTGGATTGGAATGGAATAATAATAATAATTTTCTTTTCATAATTAAGAAGAAAGGGGCCCTCGGGGCTTGGTGTAGAGGTTAGCGTGCTAACCTCGTATACCAAACGTCGCGGGTTCGGACCCCAGGCAGTCCGATGATTTTATTTAAGACAATTGGATACCAAATGGCTTAAATAAGAATGCCTGGACCCCTAATAAATATATATTATTAAATAACGGTTATCGTAAAAGTCTTAAATGGCCTAAGTTGCCGAAAAGACTGTGTGAATGTGAGAGTGAATGAGAAAAAATTGTGAGTGTTTTTTTATTATATATACATAAGAAGAAAGGGCGAGGGTCCGCCGCAGGCGGGCCCGAGCCAGCTGGAAGGGGTCCAGGGGGGCGAAGCTTTAGCTTTAAAAAAATGTTAAAATATGCATGAAAAATAAAGTTGTTTTTAGCAAAACATGCATTGTGCAATTTCTTCAAAAAAGTCGGAACAAATTGATGACGAAAAAGACTTAAAAAAAAAAAAAAAATCACTTTTGCATTTGCCTAATGTCAGAGTATAGAAATTCTTTGCAGTAGTAC
Organism: Euborellia annulipes; assembly: GCA_023213315.1. Taxonomy (NCBI): domain Eukaryota; kingdom Metazoa; phylum Arthropoda; class Insecta; order Dermaptera; family Anisolabididae; genus Euborellia; species Euborellia annulipes. The sequence continues at coordinate 20,707 of JAKCPI010013062.1, read as the reverse complement.
TACGTACCTTAAACGAAAACTTTTCTTTTTTTTTTCAACACTGCTAGCAATACTTGTTCATTTTAATAGATAGAGAAAAGAATCGAAAGCAAAAAGTTGTAACAAAAAGTAAAAAGATTCTTTCTCGTTGTTTCTCCTTCTGCTTAGACGAATTTACGGCTGGCATAGTTTTTACACAAACTTTTCAAGAAGTGGGAAAGACCCAAGAGACAACAACAACAACAACAACAACAGCTCAAGACGAAATCTCTCTTTCTGTTTTTAATATAATAATATAAAATCAAATGAGTTTAACTCTGAACTCAATAAAAAAAAATTCGTTTATTTTCTAAAACAAATTTGGAATGAAATGCAATATATATTTAGGGTTAGTAAACGGAAGGATTACACAGGTGAACAGTGATTTTGCAGCCGGGGTATTTGAGGCCATTCATGGGTATTTGGGTAGCACTGATTCCAAAAATGCCATCTGGTTCCCTAACCCGCGGCCTATGGTATACGAGGCCGGAGCGCTACCAACTACACCAAGCCCGAGGGCCAATTTTCCCTTATCGTCTCTAGTTTTAGAGCTATAGAAAAAATTAAATTTTAATAGAAAATGTACTCTAAGAGGTTCTAATTTTGAATTACTCCCTTGTTAGATATTTTAAGACGTTATAAATATGCAGATAGTTGAAAGATATCTCTCCTAATTTTCTTTTTTAATTATTATTATTATTTGAAATTCCTATCGGGATCGCCGTTTATTTATCAGAGGTGCTTTAGTGTACTGATTGGCTCAAACCAAATCGGCCTCTGGCCATACCTTGAAGTTACATTATTTTCTATCTCTAACTCCTCCTCCTGCGTTCATTTCTAGCTGGTGCCCTTATTTCTGGTTCCACCCGGTTTCTTAAATCCAATCTCTTCTATGCTATGGAGGGTGTCTTAGTTGAGGAGGGACTCCCTCAGCACCGACTCCTTTCGAAGAATGCATCACTGAGAGGGAACCTTCTTTACGTCCCTTCCACAGGACGGGATGTCACAGCAACTCCCTCTCCTCGTAGAGTTGCCTGGGGGCTATTGTGGTGAGATCCAATATTACAATCCAGTGTCTGCTTGAGGATTTGTTTACATTAAGTAAATATCTCTTGGTGTAGAGGTTAGCGTGCTCATCTCGTATACCAAAAGTCCCGGGTTCGGACCCCAGGCAGTCCGATGATTTTATTTAAGGCATTTGGATACCAAATGGCTTAAATAAGAATGCCAGGAGCCCAAATATGTATATTAATCAATAACGGATATCGTAAAAGTTTTATACGGCCTGAGTTGCCGAAAAGACTGTGTGAATGTGTGTTGAGAGTGAGTGTGAATGAGAAAAAAGTGTGAATGTTTAAAAAAAATATATGTATATACATGTATATCCCTAAAAAATGAAAAATCCCTCACACCTAGGATTTGAACACTGAAGATGGTCCCAACATAGAACCGTAACGTCAGCCTCACGTTCTAAAGAATATATGAAGGTAAAGGCGGGCCCGAGTGTTATTGGTCTTACTGGTATAAGAAAATGACGGAAATGAGATTTTTGAAAGTTTTATGTCGAGATTTTGATGGATATACCAGGTACACGTGGTATTTGCAACATGGTCTGTCTGTGTGTCTGTCTGTGAACAAAATATCTCAATAACGAGAAGAGCTAGGAGGTTGACATTTTATATTTAAGTTGGGTATCCTCCTGGGACGTGACACGAAGCTTTTGGACAAAATCGGCCAAAGAGTACTAGTACTTTACTGATTCACTTTTTCAGTTTTTTTCGATTTTCTCAAAATTCGCTCAAACAATTTTGATTAAAATTCAAAAATTATTTATTTTTTAGATGCTCTTTAAAATGTATATTCTTATTTTGCCATTGAAATCTTCTGAAGACCACTTTACTCTTGTACTCCATAGAAAAGATAGGAGAAATGGTTACAAAATATAAATATTTTCTCACGTTTATAAATTTTATATTTTGAATTCTAGAAAACTAAATATGTGTCGACACGAAAAATCTGGTGTGACAAGCATAGAACACTTCTTTTGATTACCGAAGGTAAGAGAAAGTTGTGTGCTGTGTGATCACTTCCACCAGATTTTTTTTGCATTTTTTGATGCAAAATTACAACAAACTAGTACCGAATTGTTAACTAGAGAATTTATCAATAAACAATACCTTGCACTTTTTTTTTTATGACGCACTAAAAACTAAATGAATTGATCATGCTTGTCAACAAAAGGTTATTGTATTTTTATTTTTATTTTTTTTTTTCCTCTGTAATAGAAGAGAGGAGATATTGTTTATAAAATTGAATTGATCCTCTTTCTTTTATAAACCCTCTCTCTCTCTTCTCTCTCGTTTAAATTTAGTATACGTATACACTATACTTCAATAAATCATCGGATAAACGTCCCATCTATATGATGGAAACTTTTTTTTTTTTGTTATTTATTTAATAAAATAATAATAATAAAAAAAGGCAACTATTGATTATTCTTTTTTTTTTTTTTTTTTTTGGAAATTTTATCATTAATTGAGATTGATATTGATGATGGTATAAAAATAAATATATCCGATGCAGAGTGAAAAAAAAATAATTGAATTTTGTACTAAGGTTGTTCGGATAGTACCCCGTAAGTCATAATAGAATCTAAATTTTTTTTTAATAAAATTAAAAATTTGAATGTCAAAATTCCTTATTATAATTTAGTCGTGACCTATCATAGTTTATAATTGGATTAAGTTAATAATTTAATTACCAAAAATAATAAATGAATGACTTTTGACTTGAGCAGTATTTCACGTAATATAGAACTGGCAACATTGCATTCATCAACTATCTATTTTAAATCTTAAACGCCTTCAATTTTATTTTATTTAATATATTACAATGTTTAATGCAAATCAGTTTAAACACAATGGACGATTTGCGAGAAAAAATATTGTAAAATTGAAAAAAAAAAATGTAACTGACATCGAGAAAGAGAATTATGTTATGCGACGTTGCCGGACTGGTCTCACTCTCGAAATCTTCCTTATTTTTAAATATTGGCGACTGTCATTTTGGAGAATTTTTGCTTCTTGTTAAAATATCTTTAAAAGCGGACGGCAGAAACTTTTGATTTTATTTTTAACGTATTCCTCGGAAGTGAATTGATAAAATGTAAGTTTTTTGTTTTTGTATCTATTGCAGCGGTGGCTATATAATTCGATATGTGTGCGTTTCATCGATATTCCCCATAGACTACATGTTAAATTTCAATTTTTTAAAAATTAATTACACGATAACCCTGCGTCAGATCTGCTCCAAAATTTTATTTTATACGTATTTGATATTGATTAATAACATATTAAAAAATTAGCTTTTAATCTATTAAAGTGCTTTAATGTCCGAACAACCTTAAGAATAGTGTTGCAATTTTTTTCTACACTAACGATTCTTTATAAATTTTACACTCTGCACAGAATTCATAAGAGAAAGTTGTGTGCTGTGCGATCAGTCACACCAGATTTTTTTTTTCAATCGATAGCTATTAACTTTCTACATAAATTGTATGGAATTAGATGTGGATAATTTAGTTCAATCGCCTTGTTAGAGTCTCTTTTCACAACAATATCACCCTGCATTGATCGAAATTCCCTAATAAAATTAATTCGTGATTATTGACATTTTCATGACCTCAACTTATTGCATCACTCGTGTAATTAATTAATTATTATAAAATGATCAATATATTATTAACCATAAAAGGGGAATTATTCAATTATATTCGTCATCAATGGATTAGCAAATTATCAATCATGAAAGAGAAGAGGGGGGAAGGGAGGGGGAGGTTAAATAAAAATAAATAGTAATTAGTTAATGAAAATTGAAATTAGGGGTCTTTTTCAGTGTATCTGGGCCATTTTGTCCGGATACACACATAATATTTATTTTATTTAAATAGTTATTTTAATCGGACAGACCGGGGGTTGTAAGAGGATCAGACGCAAGTTTGAATTGGGAAGTTTACTCCTTAATGGAGTGCAGGTTTTTCAAGCAAATATCTATTCATATAATTGGCTAATGTCCGTCTGTCTGTCCGTCTATCACGCTCTATTTGGGCAACTTCACGTTGGAATTTTGAAACGAAATTTTTTATCCTTAAAGAAAACCTTCAAGGGATTATATGAAAATTATTTTCATCGCAAAATTCCTATAACTTTTTGAGTTATTAATTCCCAAAATTACGATTTCTCCCATAGGAAATGTATAGAGATCCATTTATGTATTCTTTGCATTTGCGTATTCAATGAACGTATACAAATCTTCAAGCAGGCACTGGATTGGAATATAATAATGATAATATTTTTTCAGCCCACGGGGCGTGGTGTAGAGGTTAGCGTGCTAACCTCATATACCAAACGTCGCGGGTTCGGACCCCAGGCAGTCCGATGATTTTATTTAAGCCATCTGGATACCAGATGGCTTAAATAAAAATGCCTGGACCCTAATATATATAAATTCATAAATAACGGTTATCGTAAATGTCTTATATGGCCTGAGCTGCCGAAAAGACAGTGTGAATGTGTGTGGAGTGTGAGTGTGAATGAGAAAAAAAGTGTGAATGTTTAAAAAAAAAAAAAAATATTTTTTCAGGCCCAAGGGGCTTGGAGTAGTTGGTAGCGTGCCTACCTTCTATACCGAACGTCTCGGGTTCGGACCCCAGGCAGTCCGATAATTTTATTTAAGGCATTTGGATACCAAATGACTTAAATAAAAATGCCTGGACCCCACAATTGATATATTAAACATACTGATTATCGTTTAAAGTCTTAAATGGCCTCAGTTGCCGAAAAGACTGTGTGAATGTGAGTGTGAATGAGAAAAAAGTGTGAATGTTTAAAAAAAAAAAAAAAAAAAAATATATATATATTTTTTCAGCCTACGGGCTTGGTCTAGTTGGTACCGTGCCTACCTTCTATACCGAACGTCGCGGGTTCGGACCCCAGGCAGTCCGATGATTTTATTTAAGTCATTTGGATACCAGATGGCCGCCAAACCCGCACCGCGGGATTAATAATGGCGAGGACAGAAGAAGAAGAAGAAGATTTGGATACCAGATGGCTTAAATAAGAATGCCTGAACCCTTAATAGATATATTCATTACAACGGTTAACGTCAAACGTCTTATATGACCTTAGTTGGCGAAAAGACTGAGTGTATGTGTGTGTGAGTGTAAGTGTGAATGAGAAAAAAGTGTGAGGGTTAAAAAAAAAGAAAAAAAATTTCATAATTAAGGCGAGAGTCCGCCGCAGGCGGGTCTGAGCCAGCTTGCGGTGGGTCCAGGAGGGCGGTGCGGCTAGTCTATAAATAATAATAGCCGAGTGTCCGTCTGTTTGTCTGTTACTTCCCGTTGGAATTTTAAAACGGAATAAAGGACGTTATGGGGAGTCCAGGAAAAATACCCGGACGCGGCTAGTATTATAATAATCTTATTACGCGTTGTCAAATGGAAATTATTAATTTTAGAATAATTGACTATGATATTTGATGTTTTTAAAATAGACTGGTGTGACTGCTCGCTCTTTTCGTTTTTGAGTTATTTTGATCATAGACAGGCAGACAATCTCTTCTTTTTCTTCTTAACATTTATCCCTTTCGGGGTCTGCTGTTTGTGCCCTGGACAGCCTTCGTCATTTGCGTCGGTCCTGAACATCCTCGGGTGCTAGCTGGTGAAGCCTCATATGGTTGTTCAGGGTTTGCAGTCATCTTGTTTTTGGACGCCCTCTCGCTCTTTCGCCCTCCAGAATTAGGAAGGTTGCCGTCTTCGACACCGATGTCTCGGACGAGCGCATCATGTGGCCATGCCACAGACAGGCAGACAAACGATGTTACAAATACCACTTTTTTTTTTGGACTCAGGGACGGACCTCAAAACGTGTATTTCTATATTCAGTTAGGAGAAAATATTGTGTCAACTAGAGCCTACGGTCGGAAGTATTATTATTCTTTGCATCAAAGTGTTTAAAGAATATTGTTTCCAAATCATTTTTAATTAAAAAAAAGTGCAGGTGCAGAGAGCGAGAGAGAGAGACAAAAATATAACCAGGGATACAAGATAAGTATCTTATTCCCTTTAAACATCTAACTAAATTCAAGGGGATGGAATAGGCTGATAATCCCCCCCCCCGCCCCTCAATTCATAAAATCAGCTTTCAACGACAACATCTTATTGGATTTTGATTCATGGAAAACAAATTCCTGAGAGATAGACGAGAGCTTGTGACGTCAAGTTTGAAGGTAAGGATAAAATACAATAAATTGGAGCGGTCATCATAGGGAGATTTTCCGTATTTAAAAAATCTGGTGTGATTGGTCACACAGCACATAACATTACCTTCGGTAATCAAAAGTTGTGTACTGTGCTTGTCACACCAGATGTTTTTGTGTTGAGATACGGCCGATAGAATTTATAAACATGGAGAATATTTACATTTTGTAACCATCTTTTCTATGAAGTATAAGAGTAAAGTGTGCTTCAAACAATTTTAAGAACAAAATGAGAATATACGTTTTAAAGAGCATCAAAAAAATAAATGATTTTTGAATTTTAATCAAAATCGTTAGAGCGAATTTTGAGAAAATCGAAAAAAACTGGAAAAAATACATCAATAAAGTACTAGTACTCTTTGACCGATTTTGATCAAAAGTTTATTTTCAAGCCTCAGGCGGGTACTGAATTTAAATATAAAATTTCAATCTCGCAGCTTAATTCCTTCATGCTTGAAATTGAACACAGACAGACATCCCCAACCCTCAAAGATTTTGACGGGTTAGGTTAACTTAAAACGGCCTTAAAAACAAATTACATATCTTTTTATTTTTAATATACAGATAGCTATAGGGGACGTTGCACAAGAGAATTTCTCGGGGTCACGCATCCAAGATTTCTCTACGCCTGGTATCGCTTAACCCAATAATAGTGGGGACTGTTGCTTTTCTCCGTTCCCAGGCCGCCCATTAGTTTACCATAATTAAGAAGATAAATTAAAAAATATAAAATTTAAGTGTGGAGAAAAAAAGAAGGAATTTATTTTATTTGAAAAAAAAAAGTTTTATTTTTTAATTAATTCCATTTTCTCTATTCGGAGAATTTAATATTTTTATTCCCTTTTAATTGTTTCTGAGAAACGGTGACGTCAGAGTCTATTGTTTGACTCCCTGCCTGCTTGAGCTTGGCCAGAAAGCAGATGATTTAAGGGACTATCTCTCTCTCACTCGCACTCACAGTTTTCTGTCTCTTTCTACTCGGTGAATAAATCACAAGGAAAGCAAATTAAATACACCTCGTTCATTTTATAAGACCAGTTCTTAATTCCTTCCCTATTTTGAAAATGTTTATCAATTCATCATAGGTTATAATGACTCGTTCGGGAGGCTAGAGAATCAAGGAGTTATTTTAATTTCAATTTAATTTTAATTAAGCTTACTTATCGGAGATTAAATGCAACCAGAGAACCAACTGTATTTAATGATCCTTTAATAATTATATATATATATATTAATAGTCAAATAATTTCTGAATAATGAAAAAATTATTTTATAATTTTATTAATAAATATAGGCCTATAAAGAAATTCGCGTAGAAAGAGACAAAATTAAAGGCTTCTGCTACATGTGATAATTTCATTGTTTTATTTTATTAATCAAAGAAGATAAATATTTTTTATTAGAATTTTAAAGCCTAGAATCATAAAAGTTTAATTTTTTTTTAAACAGTGAAATAATCACATGTAAAAAAGCAAAGATAGTTGGTTGATGTGTTTATGAAAATAATATTTAAATAAATAAATATTTCTATAACTTTAGTAGATAGATAGATGGGGTTAAATACTTTAATAAATGAAACAAAAATAATAAAAATAAACTAGTTTTCATTCGATAAATAGAATGAACAAGTGATTGGAAGTTCTTATTTATTTGATGACTCCAGGAATATTAATAGAATAGATTGAAAACTAAATTTGACAAGTATATCTATAAAATCCAATCATAAAGAGATTATAAAAGCAGGCCATGTACCGAGCAAAATAGGAATAAAACAATTTCCTAAGAGATTTCATCTTAATTATTTACTAACTAGAATAGATACCTAATCAAAAATTAACAGAAAAACCCTCGATTTTATGCTGAATCAAATACACTTAGATTTTAGCAGATGACAAAATGACACACAAAACACTTGCAAATCTGTTTAATTCAACCGAGTTGGAGCACTTATGCATTATTATTTAATTGATAATATGTAAAAGATTATTAATGTTTGATAATCGAATCATTTTTAGAATAAATATTTAAAAAAATAATAATTTCTTTTTAATAGCTTACTAACCTCACCTGTCATTTTTTCATCACATTTAACATTAAAAGTTGATTATTATATTTATTATATACGTAAAAACAAGTGAAAATAATTAAATATTTTTCAAGGAATTAAATAAATTCTACCTTTAAAAGTTGAAGTTGCAGCCAGACAGGCAGGCAGGCAGGGCGCAAGTGCAGGAAAATCACTTTGAATTCACAACACACACATAAAAATAAAACTATAACAAATGATTATATAACTAAATGAATAACACAAATAAATAAATACTATTTAAATAATAACGAAAAGTTAAAAAGAACACGGAACCACGGAGTGACAGTTAAGAAAGCGAGATCGTACCGGCGCGAATTGCTCAAGGAGCTGTGTAGAGAGCGCCACAAGCACACACAGACACACACACATAGCCACTCTCACACGCATACGCCTGTATGCATTCAGCATGGTTAAAAAAGTAATTAAACGTGATAACCAAAGGAGTATTTCAGGTGGAAAATTTTTAATAAATATAATTAAATTTAATTTATATTAAGAAGGAAATCCAAAAAATTCCAAAGTCCATTTGAGGGAAAAAATTTTATTCGACTCCTAAATAAAAAATAATAAAATTGTTATGTAATTTAATTTTTTTTTGACAACGTCTTACAAATCATTTGTCTATAGTGGCCTGTTAGGGAGGCGTTCACGGAAAAGTTTAGCGGCTTGAATAACTCCTCTGTCTTAAGAGGTATAATTATGGTGAATATACGGTTAGAAAGAATGAGTTTTCAGCTAAAGGTTTCACCATTTATTTTTTTCCTATCATTTCATTTTATCGCGCTGCGGTAAATTCTAATTTGAAAGTTTAAACCCCTGTAGATTCCGAACGGCTAATCAGATCAGACTAAATGTGACGTCAATTGGTGCAGAAAGAAAACCTCTAATAGAATAAATAAAAAAATCCCGAGTAATTAACTCCAAAATTAATTTTTTTCTCGAATAACCTCATTTTTTAAGCAAAACTCGCTCTTAATGGATAAAAGTTTGGCCACACCTGTCATATATTGTTACAATGAAAATGTATAAACATATTTGTTAATGAGAACAAAGTTCGATTAAAAAAATCAAACAATACTTTCTCTCTATATATTTTAATATAGGTAAGAGAAAGTTTGAAGTCAAGGAAAAGACGTTGTTAAAAAGCCAACTGAATCTCTTAAGAATAAATATATTAAATGGATTAATTCTTCTTCCTCCTATAAATTTCACATTTCTTTCGATCTTCGACCCCCCCCCCCAAAAAAAAAGTAAACGTGTGGGGTCATGGGAGCCCCGAAGGAACGAAGTCTGTTACGCTCTGTTTGACCAACTTCCCGTTGGAATTTTGAAACGAAATTTTGCAGTCTTATAGAGGACGTTATTGGGAGTCCCAGAAAAATACTCGGGTCCCGAAATTCCTATAACTTTTTGAGTTATTAATTCCTAAAGTTACGATTTCTCCCATAGAAAATGTATAGAGAAATATTTAAGGATTCTTTGCAGTTTTGTATTCTTTGAATGTAAACAACTCCTCAAGCAGGCACTGGATTGGAATGGAATAATAACAATTTTCTTTTCATAATTAAGAAGAAAGGGCGCCCTCGGGGCTTGGTGTAGAGGTTAGCGTGCCAACCTCGTATACCAAACGTCGCGGGTTCAGACCCCAGGCAGTCCGATGATTTTATTTAAGCCATTTGGATATCAAATGTTAAATAAGAATGCCTGAACCCCCAATAGATATATATTTTCATAATAACGACCCTACCATAGCTAATCAACGAAGAAATAAATATTAATTTTTCAAAAGATCTTTTTATTTAATTTTCAAGCGATTTTTAGATACAAATATTACATTTGATAAAGAGAGGGAGAGAGAGGAAGGCAAGTTGCCAAAATTAAACAAAAAAAGGGATTGGGAGGGGGTAGGGGGTTGGCGACTTTTTGGCGACGTGGAAAAGGCTATCGCAATGCAGACAATTGAGAAAGATCTCTCTCTCTCTCCCTCTCTTCTCTCTCTCTGTTTGTAAACAAAACTATAAAATGAATTTCATTATTACTACTGCATAATCAAGCAGCTAAGATAACCGGAAGTAGATATTAGGTCAAGGGGTCTCCAATGAAAAGAAAAAAAAAAAAAACAATCATCCTAATTCTTAATAATAAGAAAAAAAATCTGGTGTGACTGGCGCACAGCACACAACTTTCTCTTACCCTTCGGTAAGAGAAAGTTGTGCACCGTGCTGGTCACACCAGATTTTTTGTGTCGAGATATATTTAGTTTCCCATAGCACCTTAGTTTCAAACTTGCATTTTAAATGTTGACTGCTTGAAATAAACTATGGTTATTTTTCAAAATTTTATTCTCATATTTGGACATTTTATACACAATATAGAATCGTAAATAAATACAAAATTTCATAAGAATTGGAAAAAAAAATTTTAAATGCGTAAAAAGTTCCAAAGGGGACCCCCTTTTGAATCGAAATTAACATACAAATCCCTATAGGAAATTAACATTAGGCCTATGAGAGAAGGCGGAGAGACAGGCGATAATGTTTGCAAGTGAGAGAGAGAGAGATATATATGTTTTCTCCGAAACAATTACAGGCAGAAATAAAATAAAAATAAATGGGAATTTAAATAATAATTGATTTTTAATCTAATAAAAAGAAAAAAGATTTAAATTCCGTTACCATGGCAACCATTTCTATCTTTCCTATGAAGAACAAGAGTAAAGTGGTCTTCAGAAGATTTCAACGGCAAAATGAGAATATACATTTGAAAGAGCATCTAAAAAATAATTGATTTTTGAATTTTAAAAAAAATCCTTGGAGGGAATTTTGAGAAAATCGAAAAAAACTGAAAAAGTACATCAGTAAAGTACTAGTACTTTTTGGCCGATTTTGTTCAAAAGCTTATTTTGAGATTCTTCAAAGGTACCTAAGTTAAATATAAAATTTCAATCCGCTAGCTCAACTCATTCATGCTAAAAATCTGTCCACACACACACATACACACACACACACACACACACACACACACACACACACACACAAGACCAATTTGCGGGACCCACTTTTTTGGACTCAGGGGACCTCAAAACATGTATATCCATCAAAATCTCGACATCGAATTTTTGACATGATCGCAATACTTTCTCTCCTATATATTTCATATATAGGGTACGAGAAAGTAAAAAACACCGTACTTTCTCTTACACTATATGGATCCTGTTACGAATTAGTGTGTCAAGCGCCAGTTACCGAGTTTTGAGAAAATCAACAATAAAGTTTTTTGTTTTCATTAGATTATATATAATTTTTCTTGTCAATTGTGCAAGTAACATTAAATATAAATTTTTTTAGGGCATATTTCATAAAAAATACTATTAATTAAAGCATTTGAAACCTTATTCCGTGATTAACTCAATTTTGAATTTTTTTTTGGCGCTTGACACACTAATACATAATAGGGCCCATATATGAAATATATAAAGTATTGCGATCATGTCAAAAATTCGATGTCTAGATTTTGATGGATATACACGTTTTGAGGTCCCCTGAGTCCAAAAAAGTGGGTGCCGCAAATTGGTCTGTGTGTGTGGACCTTTTTGACCATGATCGAGCTAGGAGGTTGAAATTTTATATTTAAGTTAAGCATCCTCCGAACTCGTGTAAATAAGCTTTTAAACAAAATCGGCCAAAATGTACTTTATTGATATACTTTTTCAGTTTTTTTCGATTTTCTCAAAATTCGCTTCAAGGATTTTATTTTAAATTCAAAAATCAATTATTTTTTAGATACTCTTTAAAATGTATATTCTCATTTTGCCGTTGAAATCTTCTGAAGACCACTTTACTCTTGTTCTCCATAAAAAAGATAAGAGAAATGGTTGTCATGGTAACAGAATTTAAATCTTTTTCTTTTATTTTATTTCGCCGGGGGGCCTGGCAACGGAGAAGAGCAACATTCACCACAATCGTTGCGGTTAAGTGATGCCAAGCACGGCGAAAACTCGGGATTGGTGACCCACCGGGCAATCAGCGTGTGGAACGACCCCCGGTAGCCATCAATAAATAAATAAATTTATCACCCATAAATGGCCTCTGTGGCCAAAAAGGGTTAAAAAATAAAATTTTATTTTATATCTGTCTTGCCCCCGTGGTCAAGTAATTGATGAAAGACAAGCTGTGGCCGCCGCCAATGTCATATTATTTTTATTTTGAGTAATGAGTCCCCATCTAACAACAAACTAATTAAACACCTGTATGACGTCACTTCGAAAATTCTCGAATCTCTATCTATCTCACGGACAGGCTGATCGACCATATTACTATCACACATTACTTCATCGGTTGAAGAGAACTCCCTCTCACGATAATTTTTCCTGAGCTTTTAACCAAGTTTTTCGTGCATAGTTACCTAATCGGACACTATATATGCATTGTAAGACGTTGACACGTCAAAATGGATGACCTTGAAAAAGCAAGTTGAATAAAGGCATTTAAAAATAAATATAAAGAGAAGCGTCAATTAAACTACAGGGGCTGGAGGATCAATTGCATCCCCAGGGGGGAGAGAGCATCACTTGAGCAAGCATGCATCGCTAATGTAGTTTGTTGGCTACATGGCATCTATACATGGTCCATTGCATTGAGAGAGAGAGAGAGAGAGAGGGAGATACTAACTAGCAAACTATATAATTAATCAATTTTTAAACTACATCATTCATCAACTAATCCGAAATAGCGATCTTTTTTTTTTTTGCCAATAGTTGAGAGAGTGTTAATGCTTGGGCTGAACTTGAACAAAGGCTGTAATTATGTAAGTTTCACGAGAGTAAAAAAGTATTAACACACATTTAAATACTCGATATATTTCGGATTGTTAACTCATCTTCAGAAGTTACAAAAAGAAAGCTTGTATTTATGTGAGTTACAAAAAACTGTTTTTTGTAACTCCTGAAGATGTTTTTTTTTTTTTTTTTTTCAAGGTCTTTTTCGGCATCTAAGGCCATTTAGACCCCATCCCTATTTATTTCAAATGATTTGTAGTCAAATCAAATGAAATAAATTTTTCTCGCTTGGGATGGGAAGCGAACCCGGGACTCCGGTGCGAGAGGCTAAATGTCTTCCCACTGAGCCACGGCTCCCCCTGAAGATGGGTTAAGAACCCGAAATATATCGAGTATTTAAATTTGTGTTAATACTTTTTTACCCTCGTGAACTTCATTCATTCCCTCTTCTCATTGTACTACTAAATATTTTACATCTATATCGCACAGCACACCAGATTTTTTATAAAAGCATAAAAATATTCCCAATTTAGCCAGGGCTTAGAATCAAACTAAGAGGAAGTTGCCCTAACTCCGCCCACTTAATATAATCAAACAACGTTTTAAGCCCATGTACGCCAATGGGCATCCAATTGCGATAAACGAACAAAATCTAATGTGTACGAAGTGTGATAGTAATATGGCCGATCGGTCAGCCTGCCCGTTAGATAGATAGGGATTCGAGAATTTTCCAAGTGACGTCATGCAGGTGTTTAATTAGTTTGTTGTTAGATGGGGACTCGTTATTCAAATTTGAAAAATATAAAAATAATATAAATAATAATATGACATTGAAGGCGGCCACAGTTTGTCTTTCATTAACATGGTATTAACTTGAAGAGTGAGGGACAATATTAAGTCCCACCCAGGGGTTTTCTACTTGTGATTATTTCTTTGTTTTTTTATAAAAGAAAATGAAAATATTTATTGGAAATTGTAAAAGGAGCAGGAGGTTTACTCGATTAATTTTGCAAATGGAGGTGCAGAGATGAAAAATTATATCGAGGATTTTGATTGACAAGACGACTGTGATTGCAATTTAACAGTTTCGGTCTGAAGAGACCATCATCAGGCCTGCGAAAGATTACAGAAAAAGTGAGTCAGCACACAGCAATACAAAAAATTAATCACATCACCAATTTACATTTTCAAGAACATTCCCTTAAATTCTAGCTTATTCAAATACAGCTAAAAGATATTTTTATTATTTATTGTACATCATAAGAAGCAATTAAATTATGTTCAATTTACAGTGCAATAAAAGTCATTTACATATTGCTTCTCATTTTGAAACGCTTATAAATTGCATGGACTTAATATTGTCCCTCACTGTACTTTACTCTGATTTTAAATTTCTCAGGATATCAAAAAAAAATAAAATCCTTTAGATAAGAGAGAAGAGAGAGTGAAGTGCATCATGAAAACTTCAATTTTAATCCCCACCCTTGTGCAAAGTAATTAAAAAGCAGGGGAAGTGTATAAATAAGCGAGTGCATTCACCCTCTCCTTTAAGGAATTTTCCTCTTGATTCGTTAGACTTGTTTTTGTTTTTACTAATTATCTTAAAAGACAAATTTGCATTCCAGGGAAATAGAAAAACTTTTATATTTTTTTTTAAATTAAATAAGATTTGATGTTTATCCATTCAATTTTTATTCGTTCAGTGATTGCGGGGCAATGGGAGTGCTTTATAATAAAGTATTGTACTTTATTTCTGCTAATTATACTCTATATTTTACGAGAACAATAAAGTACGTAAAAATACTTTTTTTTTCGCATGATTTGATTTTTCTGGGATTCAAAAAAGATTGGTCGTAAGCATTTTTGCGTAAAACGGAATTTTCTACTGACAGCAAGTATTCAATAAGACTGATGATAATTTTTCAAACTTCATTTATTCCTGGCACTTGAGCATTCACAGAGAGAGTTTTTTTTTTTTTTTGTGTTGGCGAGACGAAAGAAACAAAGCGTCTCTGAACCTTAGAAAAAATCTGGTGCGACCAGTCACACCAGATTTTTTTTTTATTATTATTATTAGAGTAATGAATTTGCATAATGAGAGCGAAAGAGAGAGGAGATGGAGTCTGGCAATTGGCCAAGGTCAACAAAAACCAGTCAACAATTGAAAGTGACGTCATCCTCAATTATTAATCTATTTATTCTATCTACTAAGCAACCTGAAAACATTGGTTCTTTAGTTCAAAATTCCTTTATAAACAAAAGTTGTTTAGAATGATGAATAGAACAAGTTTGTTTATACAAATTATTTAAATAAAATTAATATTTTGATTTTTCTGGGAACTTCCGAACTTCACTCTAATGTTAATTTAAATCCGGCAAAATATAATAAATCTCTCCTTTAATGTGCCACTGCCTCTCGGGCTTTATTACACAAAACGCCACAGATGCCAAGTGCTGCTGAACCACGGGATGGTTGCCCTCCAAGGAACAAGAGAAAGTATGACGATAGAAACCACAAATAAAACCTTTACAAGTCCCCGAAATAAATTCGATTAAGAGAGGAAGGAATAACAGCCCTAGCTCGAGTAGCTTGTGTTCAAAAGAGCAAAATCTACTTAAATTCACTTCCAGACACAACAAACTAAAGAAAAGAATACGTCATCAAAGCAATAAATAAAGAGGCTATCGAAAAAAAAAAAATTTTTTTTTATTATTTGATTACCTAATAAAACTTGAACTTGACCTTTTTTTTTTTTTTTTTTTTTTTTTTTTTTTTTTTTTTGGAATGGGTGCATAAGGTCCGAAGACCTATAATGACCAATAGTCACATGCAGCCAGGAAGAAAATAAAAACAAAAGGAGAAGCATAAAGGGGAAACTCAACTGCGGGAACTGAGAAGATGCCTGTTGAGGTTAGACTTGAAAGTCTGAAGATTGTAGGTTTTGGGGAAGATAGACGCAGGGAGCTTGTTCCAATCACGGGAGGTCATGGGGACAAAGGAAGAATGAAATTGTTTTGTTCTGTTCTGACCTAGTCTTAATGAAAAGGAGGTCATTCACCTCGAGTTTTTTTTATTTGTTTAAGGTCTGAAGGCGATTAGACCCCCCCGTGTCTATTGATTTGTAGCAAATTCATTTTTTCGTGTGGGACGAGATACGAACCAAATGAAATAAAAATAGAGACTGGCCGACATAAAAGTTCTCCGAAAAATCCTTTGATTCGACAAACATTTATTTCCTGGACTCTCGCTATTGAATGAAAAAAACTTCATTTCGAAATTACCGCAAGCTGATCAAACAGAGAGAGAAGGAGACCAATATATTAAATAAAATAGTTACGTAACACTTTCAATAATATTTAAATTTTAAGGGGCTACGGGAGCGAAAGTGTTAAGCATGTTTTTCCCGATAAGATGGCGTTGTGTGTCATAAAAAGTATGCCCAAATATCGAGTAATTCAAAAATTTGCCAAGAGATGTCAGAATGGTAGCTAATAATATTTAATGCATTTGGTTGATTTTCATTGATCTTTTAACAATAAATACTTATTATATATTATGTATCTTTTAAAAAAGCATAAAAATATATAAATATAGGCCAGATATAGGCCAAAAGAGGGATCAGCTGTTAGACTAGCCTGCCATCTATTGCAAGAATGCTGAACTAATTTGACAGTTAATTTTTAAATAAATCATCTAAGCTTATTTTAAAAATTTCTTAATTAATATGTGATTAATAATAACAATAAATTCATTTTTAAATTTAAAAAAAAATTAAAGATTATTGGGACAGATTGTTTTTTTTGTATTTGCTTGATAACAAAAAAAAATTAATTACGATAATTTTTTAACAAGTCATTAGAAAAATTATAGCTCAATGTCCCAATAATCTCTTATGAATTTAATTCATTAAAAAAAACGCATTGAAAAAATTCTTTATAATAATCTAGTTTTTTTTAAAGTACGTTTAGACGTCGCTCCTGAACCCCCTTAAATTATGTAAGTTACTAAACGCTATAGAAGTGAAATTTATATGGAACAATCACAGAAAAAAGGTTAACAAATTGGTCAGATCAAATAATTAATGGAAGCCTCACTGCTTGGTAATTTTTGGAAATTTTAAAGATACAAACAAATGGCGAGGGGGAAAATTTAAAATATCAAATTTTCGCCCGAATAAAATAACCGTAAAGTAAAAGTTTGCCTTTCTGTGAATGTGATGACGTAATTATATTAGAATCTATTCTTTGTCATTAGGTGTGGTTGGTTAGTGTTCAGACACAAATTTAGATGTGTGTTTGTGAGGCAGGCGGCCTTTGACAAATAAATAATTCATAAATCATTTAATGAAATGAAAGAATTTTTTGTTAAATTTATTTTAGTATTAATATAAATAAACAATTAGGATATTTTAGGAACGGATAAATGGGACGTGAATTAAACATTTTACTATTTTTTTACTTTCTCTTACCTCTATATATGTTAATATATAGAGAGGGAAAGTATTGGATTCATGTCAAAAATTCGATGTCGAGATTTTGATGGATATACACGTTTTGAGGTTCCTTGAATCCAAAAAAGCGGGATTTCGCAACATGCGTCTGTGAACAAAATATCTCAAGAACGAAAAGGCCCTCGGGGCATGGCGTAGAGGTTAGCGTGCTAACCTCGTATACCAAACGTCGCGGGTTCGGACCCCAGGCAGTCCGATGAATTTATTTAAGACAATTGGATACCAAATGGCTTAAATAAGAATGCCTGGACCCCATATATGTATATTAAATCAATAACGGATATCGTAAATGTCTTATATGGCCTGAGTTGCCGAAAAGACAGTGTGAATGTGTGTGTGAGTGTGAGTGTGAATGAGTAAAAAGTGTGAATGTTTAAAAAAAAAAAAAAAAAAAAAAAAAAAAAAGAAAAGAGCTAGGAAGAAATTTTATATTTAAGGAATGGAAAAGAATAAGTACAGGTGCAGCAAATGAAGAGCCTTTGGATGCCAAATGCCGAAAAGGAGACGTTTCGGCATTTGGCATCCAAAGGCTCTCTTCATTTGCTGCACCTGTACTTATTCTTTTCCATTCCATAACATCAACAGCAACTTCTCTTCGAATTTATATTTAAGTTAGGCACCTCCATGGGACGTGACACGAAGCTTTTGAACAAAATCAGCCAAAAAGTTTACTGAAGGATTAGTAGAAGAATTTGATTTTCGGTTTAACTATGGTTTATTTGTAAACGTTTCGGGCACTCATTCTGTTGCCTTCTTCAAGTACAATTCAGCTTAGATTACAAAGGTTGTTACACCTGTGACAATCTCAATTGAATAAGAGAGACGATACGATATTTACTGAAGCACTTTTCCTTTTCGATTTTCTCAAAATTTGCTCCAACGATTTTGTTTAAAATTCAAAAATCAATTATTTTTTAGATACTCTTTAAAATGTATATTCTCATTTTGTCTTCAACATTGTTTGAAGCACACTTTACTCATGTACTTCGTAGGAAAAATAGAAGAAATGGTAAAGAAATATAAATATTTTCCCAGGTTTATAAATTTTATTGAATTCTAAAATATCGTCGCAAACTAATCGACACAAAAAATCTGGTGTGACAAGCACAGAACACAACTTTAAATTACTGAAGGAAAGAGAAAGTTGTGTACTGTGCGAACAGTCATACCCAGATTTTTTTTTTAAACATTCACAATTACACTTACACACACATTGACACAGTCCTTTCGGCAACTCAGGCCATTTAAGACTCTGGCGATAACAATGGCTTAAATAAAATCGGATCGGACTGCCTGGGATCCGAACCCGCATATAGAAGGTAGGCACACTACCAACTACTCCAAGCCCGGGGGCTAAGACGAAGATAAAAGGAGGAATTTTAATGCCCTCTATCTGGGGCTCGCTGGTGTAGTGAGCTAGGATGTCGGCTTCTGCAAAGAAGATCCCTGTTCAAATCCTTGGCGTGCGGGATTTTTTCATTAAACAAAAATATTTATTTAATGTAAACAAATCCTCAAGCAAGCCCTGGATTGGAATATTGGATCTCACCACAATAGCCCTCAGGCAACTCTACGAGGAGAGGGAGTTGCTGTGACATCCCGTCCTGAGGAAGGGACGTAAAGAGGTTTCCCCGGGTCCTCAGTGATGCATTCTTCGAAAGGAGTCCGGTGCTGAGGGAGTCCCCAAGGACATCCTCCATAGCATAGAAGAGGTTGGATAAAAGGGAGCCGGTTGGAACTAGAAATAAGGATTAGTTCACTAGCTAGAGACGAGAGCAGGAGGAGGAGCTAGAGATAGGAAATGATGTAACTTCACGGGGTGCCGGTAGATGGCTACGGCCAGAGGCCGGTTGGGTTTGAGGTGTGTGTCTTCGTGCACGAAAGCACCTCGGGTAAATAAACGGGGATCCCGATAGGAATTTCAAAATATGCCCTCTATCTCTCAGCCCATAATATTTCGGAAGTCTAAATTTCTAAATATCAAATATTTATTTTAATCACGCACCCTTTATTGAAATTTTTTAGTATAATAAATATAATATCTAGTCAAATTTATTATTAATGATGCTTTTTCATTCACTTTATCTTCCTTCTCCCGTTGTTCATTCATTCATTCATTCATTATTCACTCATTCATACACCCACTCATTCACTCACTCATTCATATGTTGGTTTATTTCATTATTTGAACATTTATTATAAATTTCCATATATAGAAATGAATTTGCGAATAAAAAGTTTTTAGTGAAATAACGCTAATTTGTTTGTTCATGCACACGCACAAATTAAAAAAAAATCTGGAGTGACTGGTCGCACAGCACACAACTTTCTCTTTCCTTCGGTAATCGAAAGTCGTGTTCTGTGCTTGTCACACCAGATTTTTTGTCTCGACATGTATTTAGTTTGTTGTACATTCGATTTTTTATAAGTATGGGAAAATATTTATATTTTGTTACCATGGCAACCATTTCTCCTATCTTTCCTATGAAGGACAAGAGTAAAGTGGTCTTCAGAAGATTTCAACGATAAAATGAGAATATACATTTTAAAGAGAATCAAAAAAATAATTGATTTTTGAATTTTAATCATAAATCGTTGGAGCAAATTTTGAGAAAATCGAAAAAAACTGAAAAAGTGCATCGGTAAAGTACTAGTACTCTTTGGCCGATTTTGATTAGACGCTTATTTTCACGCCCAAGGAGAGTGTTCCAACTTAAATATAAAATTTCAACCTCCTAGCTCAATTCCTTCATGCTTAAAATTAAACAAACACACACACAGACAGACCATGTCGGGAAAACCACTTTTTTTGATTCAGGGGACCTCAAAACGTGTATATCCATCAAATCTCGACATCAAATTTTTAACATGAATTCATTACTTTCTCTCTCTATATATTAACATATATAGAAGTAAGAGAAAAGTAAAAATAAATATCTTGAATTTCTACTATACTCTCAGGAATTAGGGTATGTCTACACAAAAGATTTTTTATTT